>CAUYSK010072983.1:0-25173 GCA_963575035.1 Avahi laniger
GAGCGGTGAAAAGCAGCAGAGCCGATGGGTCGTGAGGATGTGAGTGGGTTTGAAGGCTTCCACACCCTCTACTCCAGGGTAAGACAAAGGCATTCTCTGCCATTGTTTTTCTGGCTTTGCCAAGTTCTAGAGGCTTTTGTCTTGCCATTGTCTTGGAATCAGTGCGATGAGAACTGTTCTCCCCAAGCCTTTATTGGTTCGTCATAGACGCCATGCAAATCCAATTACAAAGAAAACCATGATCAAAGGTGATGGGATGGGATCTGTGCATGGAAATATCTCAACACAGAAATTGTCAGAGTTTGTGTAGGATGTGATTTATATAGAAGGGGTTGTTGAGCCTCCTTGTAGTATGCTGCAGAGAAGGAAACTGGGGCTAAGTGTCATTTTCTTGTAGCCATATCATATTAGCTCTGCTAGCTCATATTTCCCTCCCCCACCATCTTCCTTGTTGGTCACTCTGCTTAACTTTTCCTTCACTAATCACTTTTTTATTGAAAGGAAATAACTCCTCAGAGTCGAAAATTCCCAGTTTGGTGGATAATGGCACTAACAGAGCAGATGGTTCTGCCTATTCCATTTTATTTTACCCAGCATCACTGGAATTCACATGCCCATTCTCTCCTCATCTGTTTGCAGCCCCTAGTGCAATGCATATAGGCATCAGGAGCATAATAACTGAAGCTATGATTAATATAAATCTAAGTAGAGCTAAGGATAGGAAAGAGGGACAGGAGGTTAAAAAAAAAAAAGTACTCAGCTGAAAACTGGAGGATTATTTTAAGCAACTTGGCTCAATGCTGTTGAACCCTTGCTAGATAATTTCCCATTTCCTAGGCATAGTCAGAGGGCATCCAGAAAGGCTGACATCCTTAGGTGCCTCACATGGTAAGTAGTGAGTATAGTTTACTGAACAAAATATGCGATTAGGGGATGCAGATCTCTGGAGATTCTAAGTCTATGTCATTGTTGCTGTGAAGTACTTGGAGGTAATCAAAGCAGGAAAAGGGCAGCTGTAAAGCACATCAATGACAGAAGAGTCCAGGTGAGCAGCCAGGTGCAGACTCGGGCCTGGAGGTTGCTAAGGAAAAGAGCTGGGCTTTGTCGGGTTTTCTCATTAAAAGAAAGGAACTGAGCTTTGCTAACTGTCCTCAATTTCCTCTGTAGAACCCTTATATTCTGTATTTTAAAAGTAACTAAAAAGTATAGCAAGACAGAAATAGCACTTGAATGGTGTATTTTTTGTGTAAAGCCTGTACAAGGATGAAATTGTAGAGGGAACCCTTCTTTAACTATTGATAGGGGCCAAAGTAATGCTAGAGATGCCAGCGAACCAAGCCTTCTTGCACTATTGATATCATGTGGACTGTCCTGTGCATTATATAATATGTTCAGCAGTGCCCTTGGCCTCTACCCACAAATGCCAGTAGCACCCTCTACAGTTGTGACAATCAAAAATGTCTCCAGACATTGCCAAACGACCCCTAGGAAGCAAAATTGTCCCTGGTTAAGATCCTCTGCTGAAGGAATACAATGATTTAATCTTGTGAGTTTCTCTGGTACTGAATTTTAATCATTTAACTTCATTTTGCTTCAGTTTCCCTGTCTGTAAAGAAAACACATATTAATAACTCAGTAGCCTAAAGAAATCATGTACATCATAGTATTGTGTGACTACCTGGGAACTCTATAAATGCTGAGAAACAGTACCTGTCCCCCCAAATTTCTAGAACCTGTCCTCCCAAATTTCTAGGATCACTCTGATCTTTGTGTTGGCAATAACAGGAACAGTAGGAGTCTGAAAAACGGCAAAGGTTAGTGATATGGGAAATAATGAACAGTCCTGGAGTCTGAGTTCATTCAAAGGCATCATGTTCTGATTCATTGTGACAGTATATTCTGGATGAAGGCTTTTCTTTGCAAAGTTAAGAAAGGGAAGAGTGGATGAGGCAGAAAGAAGGCTGATCATAAGAGCAGTAAAAAAAAAAAATTGCATTTGGGTGATTAAGGGTGATATTTTAATGTTAAAGTGACTCATGTATAATTAGATCAAAGGACATAAAGAAGCAGCCCCTGAAAGAAAAAAATCCTCCTGAATGACTGGGCTGGTCTAGATCAGTTTTTGCAGAAAATACAATAGAGATCAGAGAATCTTTGGAGAAATACGCTTTTATTCTAGAACCTTTACATTTCTCTTTTTTCTCCTCTTTGGGAATATGAAAAGGGATTATCTTGAATATATGCCTGTTGAGTGATAAATAAGATGTTTTAATGTGACATGTGTTCTTTTAATACTCTTCTAGTACTATGTGTTGGGATGGTAAAATAGGCCATAACTGACCTAGACCTGAAGTAATCTACATTATTTTAATAGAAAACCTCAGTTCAACTTAAAAACGGGGCCAGTGTAGGGATTAGATGTAAACTGTCCTGGCAGGTTTGAGTTACCCCTTGCTGTGTTTCTGGTGCCATGATTATTAGACTCGCAAATTTTACAAGTACACTCCATCTTGGATCTAATATGTGGAGAATGTATCATAGATAGTTTGCCGTATTTATTTGAGTTCTGTCATACATTTATAGTCCTAGATGTTAAGCAGAACTTGTAAGAATGTTTGAGAAGGATTCTATGTACTGTGAAGAAAGTGGCACTTAAGAGTAGAAGAAAGGCAACAAGCGAAAGACGCTCCACTGTGGTAAGAATAGGCTGGTGTTTGAATGCTGAAGTGTTTATTCAGTGCTGTTCAGAGTGTGGCTCCTGTACCAGCAGCATCAGAGTCATTTGTACTTGGTAGAAATGTACAGATCTCCTGAATCAGATTTCTGGGAGTGGGCCTAATAATCTGTTTTAACAAGACCCCAAATGATCCTGATGGATGCTAAAATTGGAGAAGCTCTACTATATCTAGTGGTTTCTAATGTAGTGCAATCTTACAGATTGTGTCTGTGTGTTTGTGGTGGAGAGGACACTGAGAAAGTACTTTACCAGGTGATCAGAATATACATAAAATTTCCTTTGATAACCTCTTGGATCATTTTCCCAAACCATGGTCTAAGCCTTTCCCTGCACTGTCCAATACAGCAGCCATTAGCCACGTGTGGCTATTTTTATTTAAATTAATTAAAACTAAATAAAAATTCAATTCTTCGTTTACGCTAGCCACATTTCAAGTGCTTTGTAGCTACGTGTTCTTAATGACTACTGTGTTGGACAGTGCAGATACAGAGCATGTCCATCATCAGAAAGTTCTATTGGACAGCACTGTTTTTGCCTATGAAGACCCCTGTTTGTTAGAAACCCACAGTTGTAGTAACAGTGTGTTCTTGTTATTAATATTAATATAACAAGGCCTCAACTCATTTAAAATAATTGAATTTTGGGCTTTTCTATCCTGGGGAGGCTTTCAGTCTGAGTGTATCTTGCTAAACTTTTTACCTTGCTGTGGCATCTGTCTGCCATGGGTCCATCTCTTACGTTATTGAATGCTCTGCTTCCAAAATATTTGGCCTTTACTCCAAGGCTGCTGAGCTGTCTCTGTTTGGTTTTTCTCTGCCCTTTCCCTTGGTGGTGAGGCTTGTTTGTGCAAGATGTCTCTCTTGATTCTGCTTAGAGCTTTACAAAGAGTTTGGAAGAGGTGGCAAGAGAATTTTCACTTCCTTGCTTTCCAAGCCACAGCTTGGCTCAAAAAAGTGTTTCATAATAGGATATTAATTCACAAGCTTAACCTCTGAGGAGTTATCCCCTGAAGAATTAGTCTCTAAAGCAAATTTTCCAACAGACATATTACAGCACAGATTTGGTAATTAAGCCCTTTAGCAACATGGAAGAATTTTCAGTTGATATTGTCTATTAATATGAACAATATTAGTTGCTTAGAAACTATTATAATTAGAACAAATGAAAAGAAATGTCAGGCAGTGCAAAGGCAATTTGTGTAACCAAAGTGCTTGTACCCCTGTAATACTCTAAAAAATTATTTTTTAATTATTTTTTTTGTTAAAAATATCTTTCCAGTAAAAAATGTGGAAATATAAACAATTTTTAAAAGATGTAATTTAAAGTTAACTGAGTCCAAGGTTGTTTTGCATGGTAGAGGGAATGAGAATGAGGACTTTGTGGCAGTTAATATTAATGTTTTGCTGGAGGTGAGGGGAAGAAAGTGGAGGGAGCCTGGAATTGATTCTTGAGAAGCCTTAATTCTACTGATTGACTTCTTGTGGTGTACATTGTTTGTTTTCTTCTTGCCTGCCTTTCTTGCTCTCTCTTAAAAAGACTTCATTTGTTTATTTGAACAGTTTTAAGTTCAAGCAAAATTGAGAGGGAGGTACAGATTTCTCATATACGCCCCTGTTCCCACACTTGCATAGCCTCCTCTCATTATCAACATCATCCGTCAGAATGGTACATTTGTTACAACTGATGAACCTACATTTGACTCATCATTATCACCCAAAGTCCATAGTTTACATTAGGATTCACTCTTGGTGTGGTGCATTCTTTGGGTTTGGACCAATGTATTTTCACTGCCCTAAAAATCCTCTGTGCTCTACCTTCTCATATCTTCCTCCCCTCCACCCACCCCAAGCCCTGGTAACCACTGATCTTTTTGCTGTCCTCATAGTTTTGCCTTTTCCAAAATGTCATGTTGGAATCCTACAGTATTTAGCCTTTTCAGTTTGACTTCTTTCACTTAGTAGTATGTATTTAAGTTTCCTCCATGTCTTTCATGGTTCGATAGCTCATTTCTTTTTAGCAATGAATAATTTATCCATTTTTTTATCCATTCACCTGCTAAAGCATGCCTTGATTGTTTCTATCCTTTGGCGATTATGAATAAGCTGCTAAAGATATCTGTGTGCAGGTTTTTGTGTTGACATAAGTTCTCCTTTGGATAAATACCAAGGAGCATGATTGCTGTATCATATGGTAAGAGCATGTTTTGTTTCATAAGAAACTGCGAAACTGTCTTTAAAAATGGCCACTGTCATTTTGCATTCCCACCAGCAATATGAGAGTTCCTGTTGCTCCATATCCACATCAGCGTTTGGTGTGGTCAGTGTTCCAGATTTTGGCCATTCTAATAGGTTTGTAATGATATATTGTTTTAATTTGCATTTCCCTGATAATATATGATGTGGAACATCTTTTCGTATGCATATTTGCCATCTATATATCCTCTTTGATGAGGTATCTGTTAGTTTTTGGCTGATTTTTTTTTTTAATCAGGTTGTTGACTTTTAGTAGTTCTTTGTATATTTTGTGTAATAGTCCTTTGTCAGGTGTTCCTTTTGCAAACGTTTTCTCCCAATCTGTGGGTTGTCTTTTTCATTCTCTTGACATTGTCTTTCAGAGAGAAGAATTCTTTCTAATTAAAAAAGTCAATTTTTCTTTTCATACCTTTGATGTTATATCTAAAAAGTCATCGCCTTACTCAAGATCATCTAGGTATACTCCTATGTTATATCGTCAGAGTTTTATAGTTTTGCATTTTGCATTTAGACTTGTGATCCATTTTGAGTTTGAGTTCAAGGGTATAAGGTCTGTGTCTAGATTAACTTTTTTTTGTGTGTGGATGTCCAGTTGTTCCAGCACCATTTGTTGAAAAGATTATCTTTCCTCCATGATACTGCCTTTACTCCTTGGTTAAAGATCAATTGAATATCTTGATGTGGATATATTTCTGGGCTCTATTTTCTGTTCCATTGGTCTGTTCTTTTATTAGTACCATACTGTCTAGATTACTGTAGCTTTATATAGTAAGCCTTGAGGTCAGGCAGTGTTAGTCTTCCAGCTTTGTTCTTTTCCTTTGATATTGTGTTGGCTATTCTGGGCCTTTTGCCTCTCCATAAAAACATTAGAATAAGTTTGTTGATAGCCACAAAATAACTTGCTGGGATTTTGATTGGGATTTCATTGAATCTACAGATCAAGTTGGGAAAAACTGACATCTTGACAATATTGAGCTTTTCTGTCCATGAACATGGAACATGGCTCCATTTATTTAGTAGCTCTTTGACTTCTTTCATCAGAGTTTTGTACTTTTCCTCATATGGATCTTGTACACATTTTGTTAGATTTATATCTAAGTATTTCATCTTTGGAGGCGCTAATGTAAATGGTATTGTGCTTTTAATTTCAAATTTCATTTGTTGGTATAGAGGAAAGCAATTGACTTTTGTATACTAACCTTATATCCTGCAACCTTGCTGTAATTGCTTATGAGTTCCAAGAGTTTCTTTCTTGTTGATTCTTTTAGATTTACTACATAGGTGATCATGTCATCTGTGAACAGAGTTTTATTTCTTCCTTCCCAACCTTTATATCTTTTCTTTTCTTGTCTTATTGCATTATGTAGGACTTTCTAGTACAATGCTGAGAAGTGGTGATAGGGGACTTCCTAGCCTTGTTCCTGACCTTAGTGGGAAAGCTTTGGGTTTCTCACCATTAAACATTTGTTAGCCATAGGTTTTTTTGTATGTTCTCTTCTCTTCAGTTTGCCTTCATTACCCACTTTTGTGTGTCCTGAATGTTGGAGGGAGTCCCATTTTTCTCAAGGGGGATACTATTAGCCTTTTGATAGATATAAGGCATTGTTCTGTGGAACTTTCCAGTCCTCCATAGGATGTTTAGTCCTTGTTCACTAAATGCCCATATTACTCTAACCAAGTCATTGTGTCAACCCATATGTCCCCTCACATTTCAAAATACTCTATGATTGAGAATCACTGAATGCTAGAGAAATGAGTTTGTGTCGGTTTTGGGGGGGATGGGGAGGAAGGAATAATTAGTTGGAAAAGGTGCTGGTACTCTAAGGGTCCGACTCATTCATTTCTAATATGACCCGAACTTTCTCCAAAGCTAGAACTACTGTTAGGAGCCAATATTATTATATTGGGACCATAAGAATCCAGTTCTGCTACTCCAAGACTTGTCCCTAGAGGCTCAATATCAACCCAGAAGTCCCAGGAGGCTATCGGTGCCCCCAGCGAGTGGAGAAACTACTGAGGCTCCTATGAGGTGCTACATTTTCATTCTTGACTTACTGCAGTTAAACTTCCCACATCTACTTGGAAGTAGATTGTGGTCTACATGTAACAGTGATCTACTAAGAGGAAAAATGCAACAAGAACAATTCAAAGACAATCCAAGGGAGATAGGCTTTGTTATCCATTTCCTTTCTTTCTCTTTGATTGCAAATATTGGCAAAGTAGCCCCTAAATTTGTAAGGTTAAATGTAGACTATTGGAAGATCTGAGATTGTTCTACAGTTAGCAAAGAGAAACAGAACACTTTCGGATATCTTGCCATGGGGCCCATGTAACTGTTTTGATCACAAGAATGGTAACTAACTCAAGTTACTTTAGAAAATGGAAAGTTTAAGTAAGGATGCACAAAAAAATAAAATAGAATCTCAGTCATATGATAAGAATCCCAGGAGCCTTTTAGGATGAGAGAGTAGTCTGGACAGACCTTGCGGAGACAGGAATTAACTCAGGAGCAGGAAGACTGTTTCCATCTGCTGTATCTCCAGGATGTGTCTGTGCTGCTAGTGGTTGGTCAGTCCATATTCTACTTCTAGACCATTAACGTGGCCCCGCATTTCCATTTTGTCTTCTCTCTTTGGGTCCTTGTGTTCCTGCTTCCTTTTGTCATCTCCACAGCCTAATTAATGATCTGTATATAGAACAAACTCTGAAAGAAGAAAAGGGGTGTGATAGGTTCTCTAATAACTACTATCCCTTCTGGTCAAAGCTCTTATACCAGGCAGTCTTAGAGGTGCTGATGCTCTCTCCTGGTCCAAACAGCTGTGGCATAGGGATACTTGCCTTAGTAAGGGCCACGGCCCTGGCAGTTTCCCTAGAAGGGAGCAATACTCCCCTCATACTCTCCTCTAGTATGAGAACCCTGAAGTCTTAACTCCCGGAATCAATATAAACAATATTCTGAGTTATGTGTGTAAAAAAGAATTGGAAGATTATTCACAAAGCATGCATGTTTAGTAGCAGTTGTGTGAAAGCATGAATCCATTCTTTTATTTGAGAAGTCTGGCTGTATCTTAGTGCAGAATGGTAGGGAAACCGCTGGGTTGGATGCTTGCGAAATGGAAGTCGTATTTCCCATACAGATATCTTATTTTTAGCATCTATAAAATGTGATTCTCTCAGCCACCCATGTATCCCACAGAAGTAACAGGTGACTGTCTAAATATTTAAAGACATTTTGACATCTTTGACAAGTGTTGTTCAACACCTGGGTTTGTAAGATTCCAGTTCTGACAAAGGAAACTAACTCAGCTTATTACTCTAAAAATAAGTTTAATCTAAATGTTCACATTTTGGGGATTAGTGCCTTACAAAGTGGACTTAAAATTTTTTTATAGTGTTTTGCTCACTTTTCCCCAATCTTGAAGTGTTAGTTTCATTTGAGCCAATGATTGAGAGTGACTTTACAAGGGAGTACATTCTGATATTGCAGAAGGCTCTATCTTTATTTAGGATTCTGTGTCAGGGTAGGACTGATGGTCCTAGCTCCATTTGGATCCACCCAGCTGTGTGTGGGGTGACCCATGTCAGCACAAATAGCCCTTCATTTCACTGAATTCGTTTAAGGCTCTTACACTTCTCTTCAAGTAACTGGATCATGGTGGCACCACATACAGAGAATAAGTTAGTATTTCCTTAGAGGGATGCAGCTTTTGTTGAAAGAGTCTGAAGAGAAGGGGTTCAGCAGGATTTCTTCAACTGCTGATTGAGGAAAGAATGTAGTTTGTTACCAAAGGGTGATGGGGATCAGCTCTCTCATCCCAGCTGCTGACTGCCGAAAAAGAGCAGAGAGATAAATCCTTTGCTCCAGTTTTTCTTCTGACTCTGTGAAGATCCCTCTCCCCACTCTGTTGAATTAAAAAAAAAAAATAGAGAAGGGAAAAATGTAGAAATGTATCCTGTTAATTTTAACATATATCCATGTTTCTTCTGAGCAGGAAGGTTTGTATTTATATAGATAACCACATGTTGCCAGAAGAGTAAAATCTTCAATTTTAACTTTAAAGAAGCACTCATCTGACAGTATAAACTAAAGATAAAGTAACTCAAACTTGTGCATATGAAATTTTTTTTTCAAAAATAAAATCGTGTTTGTTCGCATAGAATCAGGAATTAATTTGCAGCCCTCAGTGAAGGTTCTGTAGCAACAGTAAAGACATATCTCTCCAGGGTATAAAGAGATTCTGAAAGAGGGCTGAGAGCCAGGGATCCTGAATCCTTGATTCCTGTCCTGCCATATACCACTCCCTGTGAGGTCCCTGGGGATACATGTGCTTGGGGGCGGAGGGAGGACTTTGGGTGTAGATGCTTGAGGGCCTGCGATCACCCCCCAGCCCTGAGCTGCCCTGTCCTTCCTGTGAGCCACAAGAAAGGGCAAGGCTTCTCGGCCCTTTCCCTCCCAAGCCCGCCATTGAACCTTGGCCTCCACCTTTCAAAGAAGCAGCGCTATTGCTGATGCAGTGTCCTCAAACATGACCCCTTCCTATCAACACACTCCTTTCTTTAGAGGTCCATCATGGACAAGGAAGAGGACAGACAGAGAGGAGTGTGCAGCCCATGGCAATTGGAAGCTGTTTCTTTTCCACTGGAAAGAATTTATTAGGTTACTTCTGAAATTTTAAATTTTTGGCATTAGTACGATATTTGCCAGGCATGAAATGTTAGATACTATTTAGAGACCCCCAACTTAGAAAATAATGTTTTTACTTTGAGAGACCAGAATTCCATATTAGTACAGTTTTGGATTTTAACTTATGGTTCCTTCTGGTGTTTCTCCACATGCTACTCCATTTTTTTTTCTTCTTCCCATTAACCCCGTTACCTTGTTTAAGTTCTGTAGTCTCTTTGCCTCCTTTCTTATATCTTTCTCTTATTTCCAGAGTTCTGTGGTTCCCAGCTGGCTATAGGACAAGGTACTTCTTAACTGTGCATTAAGCCTGGCCACAGGCTGACTCCAACTTCTCTTTCTGAATTTGTCTCCTCTTTCTGTGCACAAACTTCTCCTTTACTCAAACTGGCCCTTGGTCCCATACTCTCCTCCCTGCAGAGAATGCCCTTTTTTTCTTTTCAGTGACCATTTGGTAGCATTGACAGACCTTGGGCGTAGCAGCCAGATCTGCATTTCTATCCTGTCAGTTTTTAGAAATGTGACTTTGGACAAAATACTTAATTTCTTTCAGCCTCATTTTCTTTTTCCTGTTTTTAATTTTTAGGATGGGAATCATAATACCTACCTTACAGGATGCTTGTGAGCATGGTGCTTGGGATACTCTCCTGACCTGGTCCTCTCTGGCCCAGTGCTCTGCATACGTGCTTGCTGATAAAGTTTCTGAATGTGAGAATTCCAGAGCTGGCCTTCATCGCAGTTCTTGATTAGCCATCCTCCCCTTGCCACTTGTACACCTCCTCTAACTGCATCTTCCTTTGGTAGGGCCCCAGTACCCTAGCCCTGTTTGTAAGCACCTGAAGATACAGTCTCCTTCCTCAACCTGTGATTGGAAAAGTTATACTCACGGACACTCAGAACATCCTGCTATATCTGCCCACATCAGAAATTGACAGTGATTCCACAGCAACTTTCTACAGCCTTGAGCACTGATTCATTTTCTGACCATTTGTCTCCTCTCATGTAAAGTGAGATTTATCACAAATCTCAAATGCTATGATCATAAAGAATACCTCTTTAATACAAAGTTTTTCAAGGCCCAACCAACAGGCTTTTTATCCTAAACATCGTTTAATAAAATGTAACATGACATTAGCAGGTTTGCCTGTACAAGCCCTTGGAGTTTATTTAAGCAGACTCTGCCCCATATTGATCCTCAATTATAACACGCTTAGCATGAATAATCCTGCCAGTGTTCTCAAACAATGGTGACGCTCTCCCTGCAGCTCTGCCCTTTGCTGTCAGCTGAGAGCGTATCAGTGTTTCTTTTGTTCATTCTATTTAAAACGTAATTCTCAACCTCTTGCTCAAATGATTTAAATCATGTGTGAGGTCTATAAATTTTGGTTTCTCAAACTAACTACCTTCTGGCCCTTCTCACTATCTCTTACTCCTCCCGTTTACTTATTGTCTCATGTACCTAAATAAGGCTTTTAAATTTTTTCTCTACGCAAGGTAAGAAAAACTTTAATGCCTATTTCTTTTTCTACTTTGATCTATTTTTTAAAGTCATTAACATGGGCTAGTAATTTCATATATGTGTGTGATTTTCGTTGAATTTGTTTCTCATGAATTTATTGGTGAGAAGTTGCGAGTACAATTGCTTGGATTCTTCTGCATTTTTTGGCTATTCATGTATGTTTCTAATTGAACTGTTACTGGTTGTCTAAATTTTGTGGTTTTATGTTTTGACCTTAGGGTCTTGAGGGAGACATATAAAAGGCCATGGGAATATTGGTGGTATAAAAAAATCCATCACTATATTCTTCTCAGATACTTCTCTTGGAAAAAAAATAAGGTAGATTTTTTTTGATTCATAATGAGAAAAATTATCAAGTGTAATTTCTTTGAATGGAGAAATTTTATAGGCAGGCAACTGGAACTTCCAGCCTTTTCTCTTCATGAGCACTGATAGAGAGGGAGTGCCTGCATCTGGGTGTGTTTTAGAGTAGAAGAAGGGGAACCTGGTAACAAACTGTGAGACTGGGCTGTACTCTAACTTGTTAATGCTTCTGAAGGGGAGACAGCAGACCTCCGCCATGCATCCTTCCCCGCTGGAAGCATTGATAGTTGGAGGAAGCAAGAAATGTAGCCTCTTAGTAATTGTAGCCTCTGAGTAAATTGAGTTGTTTTTTTTTTTTTTCTTTTTAACTATTTGGAAAATTTTTTTTGACAATTATGGGTACCAGGAAAAGAGAAGTTAAAGGGGAAGAGAGGTATACAGCAGATTAAATACGTGGCTGTTTTGCGGATTTGTGTAAGGTCTGATATCCTACTCTACCTTCATTTTTTAAGTAAACCTGTTTTATTTCCTTGCCCGCTAATCCGAACTTTTCCCCTACTCCTGAAAGCTCTCTGCTGTTCTCTCAGGATTTAGGAAAAGAGCTGATGGGCTTGGGCTCTGCCTAGGCAAGATTGACAGCCTAAGGGTTTGCTCCTGAGGAGAGAAAAATGACTTGCCTCTTATTCCTGTTCACGTCTCAGGCTGGCGCTCACACCCAGCTCAGCAGCCGGAACGGCCACTGCAGCCAAGTATGTCCTCTCTGCCCCATCTTTTTTGTCTGGGGTGCCCTTCCTGTCTTTTGTTTGCCTGTGAGACAGGTGGTTAAGTGCTTTGGCTACTCTCTGGTCCCTCCAGGCCCTCTTCCCCAGGTTGGGAGGGATGGGGAGGAATGCGCCTGACAGGGAAAGGCCCACAGCGGGGAGACCGCGAAGTGCTAAGGACAAAGCCCCATTTCACAGTTCTGCCTGGGCCTCCCTGTTTACGTAGCTTTGCTTCTTAGGCAGGGGATCTTTGTTACTTACTAGAATCTTTTTTTCCCCTCAATTACATATTTTTCTCTCCATAATTAAAGGATGAAGCCTCTACACACCTAGACCATGCCATATGCTATTCTGGCATTCTTTGCATTGGCTGCATGGTGGGAGGCACACAGCAGGAGCTCTGAATATGGGGTTTCATTGTATTAATAATTTCTCTTTGTAGTTGTCTTAAGGCTATGATAACAAACACTGGGTGCCTTAAAAACAACAGAAATTTATTTCTCACAGTCCAGAGGCTGGAAGTCTGAGATCAAGTGCCAACATGGTCAGGTTCTGGTGAGGGCCCTCTTCCAGGTAGCAGACTGCTGACCTGTCATTGTGTCCTCATGGCAGAAAAGAGGGCAGACTAGCTCTCTGGCCTCTGATTATACGGACACAGATCCCATTTATGAAGACTCTACTTTCCTTACCTAATTATCACCCAAAGACCTCACCACCTAATGCCATCACGGTGGGGATTAGGACTTCAATATAAGAACTTGGTAGGGGGTCAAACATTCAGTCCATTGCAGTAATCTGTCTTACTCATTCCCTTTGTTTTCACTTATTTGCCATTCTTACTATATGTATTTTTAATAACTACTTGCCTAATTCTCCCTGGAGTGACATTTGTTTGGAAGGGTCCAAATTCTGCATGCCTCCAAAGCTGTGTGCCTTAAGATTGATTTGGCCATGTCTCACTTTATGTGTTGAGTTGAATCCTGACTTTTCCCTCTCTTGTAACCCTGTGAAGAGCCTGCAGTCTCAGGAAACATGAGCCCTACTTTTGATCTAAGGGGCTTCCTTTCCCCTTCACTACCAGGAGATGGGAGGGCCTGGGTTCTTTTCCCTCAGGTCTCACTTAATTGGCTGTGTGACTGCAGAGGAGTCGGATCACCTCTCTGTGCAGTACATTTTCACTCAGATGATGTGAGTTAGGCTCATAATTAGAGTATTTAGTGTAATTCCTTAGGTTCTCCATCACATGGGAGATGTGGAGAACTAACTGGTGAAGTCATTGTTTTTATTAAAGTTCTGTTCCTTTGTCCTAGTTTAATGCATTTTTTTTCCCTGTAGCCAGACCCATTTCTTTGAGGGGCCAGGACAAGACCTAATTCCCACATATCCTTGGCTACCCCTTTTCCTCCCTGTAGGCCAAGCGTCAGGTTCCATACTAAATAGGTGATCCATAAATGTTTTAGCCTAATTAGACACAAACATTTATAGAATTCAGGAGGAAGAAATGCCCTTAATACAGAGATTATCTGGTTTACTATCTCATTTTTTGGTCATTAATTTATTGATTCCATAATTTATTTCATTCCTCCCTTCTCTCTTCCCCGCCCCCCTTTGGCCAGACACTGTGAAGGAGCAGGGGATATGATGTGAGCATAGGCGTGGAGCTTACCATCAGGTGAGGAGAGACATACATTGGACAAATAATTAAAAGTCTGATGAGAGCTTTAAGTACTGAGAGCTGCAGAAACCCATGATGGGGAGCTGCTGCCTTAGGGTCCAAGAAGGCTCTTTTGAGAATGTGATGTTTAAGCTTAGGATTGTCAGCCTAGGAAAGGGAAATGACTTGCCCAAGGTCAGTCGGTAGCTTGTGTGTAGCAGAGCATGGCTTATAACCCAGATGTCGACCCTGCCCTGGGTTTATTCCTGTGAGTTTTGTGGAGATGCTGTGAAAACACTCATTGTTAAAGTACTTTGATTTTCTTGAATTTCACTGGGGCACATGGCTGAGCTTACATTTTGATAATTGTATGGACTGTTTGTGTCCCCCCTAAATTCATGTGTTTTGATCTAATATCTATCCAATGTGATATTTGTAGGTGGGGCCTTTGGGAAGTAATTAGGTCATGAGGGTGAAAATTCCTTCTAGAATTTACCCAGATATTTATCTTTTAGTATTTGCCCAACTTCTAGTATTTTTATGTGTTGTTATAACCTTTCTGAAGGGCAGTTTGGCAATATATATAAAAATGTAAAATATGTATACACTTTGGCCCAGATTCAACTTATAGTATTTGTCTAACTGCAGAGTTATAAAAAGATAAATACACAGAGATACCCACTACAGGTTTGTGTTTGCAAGAAAAAACTAGAAGTAACCTAAACATCCAATAGTAGAATTGTTATTAAATAATGGTACATATTGACTGTGGGATACTATGTGGGATACTATGTGGCTCTTAAAAAATGATATAGTAGTTCTTTATTTGCTTTTAATGGAAAGATATCCGTGACATTTGTAAGTTAAAATAATTCTAATCCTAGGACAACATAAATATTACCCATGTATGTAAAACTGTAAATACATATATGTGAACATACAAGGGATATTCCATAAAATCTTAATGATTTTTCCAAGTGATTTTTAGTTTTTGCATTTTGCTACATAGTTTGAATGTTTGTACAATGAGGATCTTTCATTCTTTTTTTTTTTTTCCTGCTGCTCCATCTTTGGAGACCTCATCCAGTCGTATCATTTTTTTTTTTAAATTTCAAATTATTAAGGTACAAACGAGGTACAAATGTGTTAGGTTACATGGGTCATTTTTGTCATGTTTGAGTCACAATGATATTTAAAACATGCATAGTGCTACGGACCAAGTGTTCGTAGCATCATCTAAGGCAGAGCATTAAATGGGTGAGGACTGGATGTCCGTAGAGCATCTGTTAAATTCAACTGTGTGTACACTATGACACTAGGAGATATGAATACAAAGGAGTGTCCTTGTTCCCTAGGAGCTTAAAGTTCAGAATAATTCCAAGGCAATATGTTACTAAGTAGGCATACAGCTCTGTCATGTGGAATATGTAAATACCTGCCAAGGGGAGATTTTATGATGGCATGTATATTCAAATTTATCACTTTACCTTGAATATTTATCCAAAAGTGAAAGGAAATCAGTGAATGCTTCACGCTGAAGGAAGAACTTTGGCACACTTTGTAGACCGACAGTTCCATTTAACTGAGTATTGCTACCAGTTTGGGCACTTATTTTTAAAAGGAAACATTGATATCATTCATAGGCAATTCATTTGGCGTTCTAAAAACCTGCAATTTAAATCTGTTAGCGTGGATGGTGAGTCTTCTGTGTGGCAGTGCTGGAGAGAGAGTCAGAGAATGCATTTTCTAGGAGAAAATGTCACTTATTAGCTTTACAAATAAAATCAATGCTTAATCATTCCTTAATCCAGTTTTTATTTTTCTGATGTGGATGTTTTCCTCTGGCAGGAAATCATACTATTTTTTGACATTGGAAAATCATAGCCTGTTAACCCAATGCATAAACAATAGCCAGGAAAGCCTTTTAGAGTTTTTTAACTTTATTCTCTATTAATATCCCATTTTTAAAAATTGTCTTAATTTTCTTTAGACGCAGAATAAAAACGTCTGTCTCTAGTTTTCGTCCAGTAGGATATAAGCCTATAGTCTAAAGAATCAGGGTAGGTTTAAAGGAAGATGATTAGTGACCTTAAATCTTTAAAACAGGGGAATGTATGGCAAAGTATATTAATCTCATAAGAATTTGTGACGAGAAATTTTTGGACACATAGTGGTATATTGTCTCAGGACATATATTAGAAATTTGAAGTAAATCTCATATAAAATTTACTTTCACAGAATTAAATTTGTTTTACTCTAAAATCTAGTGGTGTCATTTAATGTAAGATCATTTCTACAAAGATTTATCAAGTTCTTGCGGATTCAAGAGAATGGGAGGAGAAGATTGGAGACACTTCTGAGAACTTTTTCCCATTACCTGGGTAATCTTAAGGGCCCACTTGAATTTCCAGATCGTGAATTTAGAGTGAAACTATTCAATGGGGTTCTGGTTTTTTTTTCCTTCCCTCTGGACCCTCATGAGAATGAGTGGAGTGTTAAAGTTCACCAGGTCATGGTTTTGCTAGAGTGGGGAGACAGTTCAGCATATATGGAAGGGAGAAGTCATGACAATTGACTGTGGAATTTAAAGTGGTTAAGGAGGTGAGGTTGGATATGAGAAGGGTGAGGGACCATGGCAAGTGGTAGAATCCAGTGGATCACTGGTCTCATTGGGGTCAGATTTGCTGAAGTTGGGGTAGCAAGGTGGGAAACTGACAGAGAAGAGATGGTGGCTGGAGAATAACACGGAGCAGTTTCATGGTAAGAACTGGTGTGTGACCTTGGCATTAGGTGGAGGATCAGGACTGAGAAGCCAGAGGATTGGAAGGATGGTCTGTGTGGATACTGAATTCAGCTGGAGTCATCGCTGTAGGAGTGATAGAGACTGGCAGGGGGCCAGGAGCCCTGATCTTCCCAGAATGAGGGGGGGAGTAGGTGGTACAGTTTGATTTTGTATGATTCAGAGCTCAGGGTTTTACAGGAAAGGAAAGGAGGGACAATGGTCTAGATGTGGTAAATAGAAGCAATGAGGACACCCACTCCACCCCTAAGCCTTAAGGTTCAGGAATGTTGGGAGAAAATAGTAACCACAGAAGAAGGCTGGGGCGCGGGCAAGCAGTGTCCTCAGGGAACAGTCAGAAGAAGCTGGGGTATAGGGGATCTTGCTGATGTATGTCTGTTCCAGAGAGCACAGGAGAAAGGGTTCAGGCATGGGGGAAGGATGGGGAGATAGGGTCAGGAAAAGGAATGGAAGGGACCATATGGCAATAAAAGTTGAGGGACAAAAAGTAGCCTGGGGGTCATGGGCTTCTCGTTGTCTCTTGTTAACAGGGGTAAGAGGTGTGATTAAACTGGTCCCGATATTCCCAAAACTATGGGCATTGGGATGGGGGAAGGGAAGCACCCAGGGTTTTGGATCTCCCACTGGACTCCTGCTTGAGGGGTGGTCTTATACGGAGTGTACAGGGCTCCCATTTAACCCCAGCCAGAGGAAGGGCTGTCTTAATGCTAAGCACTCAGAGCTCATCCTGCCCAGGGAAGTATAAGGAATAGTTAGAGGTCACAGAATGCTCTCTTACTTTATTCAACTTTGTGGATCACTTCACATATTTCACCACATGGACAGCATCCCCTTTGACTGCACCATATTTCTGCCGATTACTTTGTGCCTGATGAAGAGCCCTCCTTCATTTCTTGTTTCTTTCCTTCCCAGTTGCCTCTCTGTGTTTTTCAGGTCTGGACAGATGAAAGCTGTAATGTCTGCCAGTCTGAGGGCAGACCGTGGGCGATGGTGCCCTGAAGGGCGCTACTCACTTAAGACACTGTCTTCAGGAAGGCATCTGGTCTAAAACCAAGGATCACTTCCACTGACATAAAACACGTTCAGTTCTATCTTCTGAAATCCCTCAGAAGGGATTCCATAGTACGAGCCAAAAGAAAGTAAACATATGAAGTTACCTTTATGTGATCTATTTTGGGGAAATTTGTGTTTATCTCTTTTGGAACACTGGATTTAAAATTCAAAATTAACTCCTTGATAAGTCCCTACTGTCTCCCTATAGACAGATGCTAGTGTCTTTAGTGTCTTTATTCTGTGTCACAGTCTGTTGAGCCCTAAACATACTTACATAAATAGATTCAAGAAAGATTTGCCAAAAGAACCTAATTTTAATTCTAATTTTTGTTTCTGGAATCCTGCTTCCTTTACAAGGATATTGCACAGAAATGTCATTTCATGAAACATTTGAGTTATTTTAACACTTCACTTTAATGGTCCACGTTGTGTATAAGGCGACATTTTAGATACAAATCAAACTTTTCAAAACAAGAGGAAAGAACAAATTTGAATATAAAGGTTGGTTAGAGAAAAGAATCTTTCTTATAGACAATTGCAGAATGTGTTAGAGGTTTCAGAGGTGGCTTAAAGCAAGGGAAGATGGTGTTGATGAAACCATGGCCTTTTGTTCAAGCACTGACACTTCCTCCCATCTGTGATTTAGTCATGATCATGCAGTCCCTTGGAAGATCCTGAAAGTGCTGAGATAGTGAAGTGAAATCATATTCCCTGCCAGCCTGTAAATTTTTAGAAGGCAGAACAAGGCCTTTTATGTTTTACATGGTAACTTTGGGGAAATGATCTTACTCTTTGGGATGGCCTGCCAAAGCCACAATGATGTGATCCTTGAATATAGATGTAGTCGGTGTATATTTGTCAAGTGGACTAAATTACCACTACATTTTTTTTTTTAGGACTGTGTGTTTAATTCTGCGTAATCCAGAAGTGTGGTTATGTGTTGTAAGGATGTGTAAAAATATACACATATACAGGTAGACACACACATGCACACGCTAAGGCAGAGAAATACTCCTGTATGTGGAGAGACTCCCTAACATTTGGTTAATAGTTTTCAATTAACCGGGATGTTCCATTTCCTATCTGTGGCAGATAAATGGCAGATTTACTAAATGCAGTTGTATTTTGCCAGTTCATGTTTTTCCTCATGGAGGAAACAACCAGATTTTTCTTAGTAAATCTTAAAATCACAATGCTCCTGAAGGGGGGAATGTGGCATCTTGGTTTTTCCTTGTGGCTTAAGCCTAATCTCCCCAACTCTGACCTAGTTTTGACTTTTTTTTTTTTTTTAAGCTCTAGCTAGTACAGAAGAAAGCCATCTTTTTCATGCTCTAGAAACAGGTTCTTTCCTGCTGAAAAAATGAAAGGACCTCAACATAGGATGCACATTTCTTAATTATGCACTTCTATGCTGCCTTTAATTGATAGCTTCTCGACCTTGTTTTCAACAAGTTGTCTTATAACTGGGCCAATCCTTTTTTAAATTAAAAAAAATTATGTCCATATGGCATTCTTGTGGTTATGAGTATTTGTACATAGCAGTTTAGGAATAAAAATATTTTAAAATGAAAATCGCAATACCAGCATGTGCCTATTTCTCATAGTTCAGCTGTTATCCAAGCTTAAAGTGGGTGGGAATCACATATCTGAATTTTTCCATGTAATTGTGGTTATTAATGCATGGCAATTTGGGTTTATAAACAAGGAAATAGACTGTTCTGAAGGTTCTTCTATAATGGGTAAATATATATATTCTCTAAGTTAAGTGTAAGAATTCAAAGCAACCATAATAGCTATGTAAAGCTATTCCTCTTTGCTTCATTAGCGTGTTTTCTTTGAGTTTTTACTGTGATCAGAATTCTTCACAGGTGCTTATATCCCAATTACTTTACTATATTTGTCAGCCCAAACATGACATTCCTCATGAGACTCCTAATGATTTACTTACACTCATCCTTTCTGTAAAGTAAGAACTTTGCTGGAGTTTCAAATTTAATTGGTGTTATACTGGGATAACCACCAACTTCATTTCCATTGCCATCTGGTACCAGTCCCTTTAGTGTTGTGTGTATCTGGTTATAAGATGATCTCGTCTATCTGTTTTGTATTACCATATTATTATATTACCATATTATTTCTAATGTATATCTCATTTATTTTGTATCACAACTTGTTCTGTAAAGGATTTAGGATGGTTTACAAAGATGTATAAAATATATCAACTTAAAAGTGAAAGTGAAAGAAGAAAGAAAAAAGATAAAGTACTAAGAATAGAACCTGAATGAGGCTGAGAAAATTTCAGGCTATTGGGACTTTTGCAGCTATTGTGCTTTTGAGTGGCCACATACATGGAGCTGTGGGCTTGATAGGCAGGTTGAAGGAGTCTCTACCCCATTGCACAGTGTCCTTAATGTAAAAACAAACTGTATACTTTCCCTCTTCTATAGTTTGATCAGTGTTTGTTAATATTTAGAAAGTTAATTTATCACACATAAAAGAGCAATTATAATGTATATGTTAGTTATAAAAAATGTGTACCCTCTGCCTATTAAAACTGGAACATTACCACTTCCTTTGGAGCCCCTAACATGCCATTTTCCAATTGCATTTCCCTGTCTACTAGGTGTAACTAGTACCCTAAAATTAGCAGTTATTCTTTACTGTTGTTGAGTTTTAACACTTATTTACATATCCTTAAGCAAAAATGAATCTGTAACGTGCATATTTTTCTGTGATCTTTGCTTCTTGTGCTCAACATTGTTTGAGATTCATCCATATTGAAGTTTTTACCTACAGTTTAGTCATTTTCACTTATGTGAATGGGTACTGTTTATCCATTTCCTTATGAATAATGAACAGTGCTATTGGTATTCTTATTTATGTCTCCTAGTATGTTCCCCTTATGTATATCTTATGTAGGTACATGCATGTGAGACTTTCTCTAGGTTTTATAACTATCAACCGGTACTGTGCATATTGACCTTTATTAGATAGTGCCAAATTGTTTTCCGAGTGGTTATATTACTTTATGCTCCGACTAGCGTATTGGGAACTCTTGTGCTCCATAGCCTCATAATACTAGGTATTGTCAGACTTCTTAATATGCGTCCATCTAGTAGGTGATTGTATTCTTTATAAAGGTATTGTCAGGCCATAAGCCTGGTACTAGAAATAAATCTCCTGTTCATCTTATCCACTAGAACTTTCTTGACAACTTTTCTCTTGTCCCTGAAGTTTTCCTTTGTGCTATCCATCCAGAGCTTGACTGCATCTCACCTGCTTTAGACTCTGAAATACTAATGTTCATATGCTGCTACCTGCTTACGTTATGAATTTAGAACACGTTTTCAAATGTCTTCAGTTACAGGTTTTTCTATTAATTAACTTACATAAATCAAATGATTACTTGACACCACACCTGGTTTGTGCTAATATAAGTGCTTGGCTCTTAGAGACCTTTGTCTTGTGAGGGTGGTGAGGGCCAATAAGTCTATAAACACATACGTGACAAAGTGGTATGGAGGAAACATCAGGTGCTGAGATGGCAAGGAATGTGGAAGTAGACTGAGGCACCACCTGAAGTACATTTTGTACAGCTGTAACGAAATAGACTGGGTAGTTTATAAGGAAGAGAAGTTTATTTGGCTTACCGTTCTAGACTGGAAAGTTCAAGAAGGTGGCACCAGCATCTAGTGAGGGTCATCCCACGGAGAAAGGTGGAAGTGAGGTCGTGACACACAGAAAAGAAATTGGGCCAAGCCCATGCTCTTATCAGGAGCCTGCTCCCTCTACAGCTAATTCACTCCCAACATAACAACATTAATCCATTCAAGAGGGCAGAGCCCTCATGACCTAATCACCTCTTAAAGGGCCCACCTCCCAACATGTCGCATTAGGGATTAAGTTTCCAGCACTTCGGGGGACCACATTTAGATCATAGCAAGAGGTGTGATTAAGGAAGTCCTCTCAGACAGGTGAACTTAGCTGAGACACCATGAATGGCGAGGGCCTAGCCATGCTGTGTGACTACTGTGTTGGGGGGAGGTTGTGGGGAGGTGGAGACAGAGGCAACACTTCAGGCCTAGAGGGAACAGCATGTGCAAGGAGCTTGAGGCAGGATAAAACTGGCATGTTTAGGAGTGCAGATATGGCTAGAAGACAGATGCTGGTTTGGAGGATTACGGCAAGAGATGAGATTAGAGATCAAAAAAGAGATTTTGCAGAACCTTCTAAGCAGGATAAGGCATATTGACTCACACTGAAGTGCAATAGAAAGCTGATGGAGGGTTTGAAATGTGGGGTGAGAGGGAGAGAGACATAATGTAGTTGAAATTTTAAGATCTCTTTTGCTGATATGTGACTGGATTGTGGAACATGGATTGAATGGATTTTTCTTAAAAAAAAATCACAAAATTATAAACATTCACGGCACCCGTTACCTGCGAGGATACAAGGTGGGGTTTCTACTCTCTAGAAGTTGTTCACAATTATTTGGGGTGGTGAAGCACATAAGAAAACTGATAGTACTAAATACTAAGTGAGTGGTACAAAGCAGTCAGAAAAGGGAGAGAAAAGGGAGAGAGGTTCAGAAAAGGGAGAGATCACTGTGGACAGGAACAATCAGGCAGGGTTTCCTGGGCCAAAGTGGATCTGGAAGGATGGGGAGAAGTTAAATAGCAGGGAAGAGGGAAGATATTCTGAGCAGGATAAAATGGCGAACACCTGTTTGGATAGAACAGAAGAAGGTGGGAGGTGAATTTAGAAAGAGGGAAACCTGTTGCCAGATTATGAGGGACCTTGAATAACCTTTCTTTCCTGAACATGGCACAACTAGTAGAGCAGTGAACTGACATCTTCGTGAGGATGGAGCTGACAGTTCTGGTTTAGACATCACTAGCAATATGATTTCTTTACAAATAACACCATTGTATTTATGATTACAGACTTATTTTGTTGGTCCTGGATTAATTTCTTATGAGTCTTTATAAAGTCACATGATTGATTTTAGTTTGACATTGGGTCTTTACGTAAGAGAACCAGTTCCTTTTTAAATAACCTAAGAAATAATTAGACACATGCATAGCTAGGTAATAAGGGCACTTAATCTTGCTGCTCCAACACTCCTTCATTTCAGCAATAGTGTGAGGAAATGGTTGAGGTGATCTACATCTAGAGGATTGATTTATTTAGATCGACTCAGATCAGGTCATGTCCGGTACGGTCCTGCAGCAACTTGAGGTTCAGTTCAAGTCCTTTTACTTATAATCCAATCTCTTAGTTTCTGTCTCATCCTTTAATGCCCAAACTCCTCCCTAGGACTGCCCTTCAGGTGAAGTAGCAACACCACGTGATAGCCACCCTTCTGGCTTCCTGCACTTCTGTAGGCTTTCCCTTTACCACGTCACACCTGCAGCCTGGATCGATGCATGGTCTGTCTAGGTTAGTCTGTCTGTTTGGTCAAAGTCCAACTGTAATTGATTCACCTCACTCTTATGCACCCAAAAATGTGTACAATGTTCAGTCTCCTTATCTTGTCTGCTTTCCCCACGGTATTTTGTATACTTATATACAGTCTCGTGAATTTGTTAATTTAATATATCCCATTTTTACTCACAAAATCTGATAAATTTCCCTCGTATAGGAAAACATATTTCTTTTTGTTTTATGCTGCTAAGCTCCCCCCACCTTTAACATGTCTTTCTAAATTTCCTACCTTCCTAGAAAAGCCCGTTGCTGAATTTTTGCCCTTTCTCTCATTACCACCCATCATGCCTCATTATGTGGTAAGGAAGTACCCGTAAAGGCTCTAACAGAGTCTTCTTCCTTTTCCCCCGGGAGCATTAAGGGACTCACCAAGATGCTAACTATTGTGGGTCATTGCCAACTTTCTTACACATCTTTGTTCATATGATCAAACCATTTTCATAGCCTGACACAGTCAGAGATGGTATGTTGTGCCTGTCTTCTGGGAGAAGAGGACTCTCACAGTGAGGAGTGAATGGACGCACAGATGGGGGTACAGACTGGCTTCCCCAAGTGCTCTCTGACACTGAGCAGCTCAGCCTCAGCGGCGGCAGGGCTGTGGGGAACCTACCGCCACTTCCCTTCTCTCTTCTCAACTTGTGAGCAATAGGCTGGGAACGCTGAGGAAACTTAAAGGTGAGTTCTCCTCTGGAAAAGCCTTAGAACTCTGATGCAATTTGTGAACAAGTTCTATGAATACACATATAAAATAAACGCATAATAAACTCTGAAGAATGTTAAAAAGAGAGCTGATTTGAAGCTCATTGTAACATGTCATTACAAGGACTCATTCTCTATAACAAAGCAATATCCATGTCCTGGCAGGTGACACACACAGAAAGCATTTGTTGCTCTGAGTACGATAAACTCTTTGCAGTGAGTGTTTTCTCTGATTCTTGTTTATTTAACGGCCATTTGTATATGTCTTGAAATATGCCCATTCGGGTCCTTTGCCCGTGTTTTAATTGGGTTATTTGCTGAGATTCATAAAGGTTAATTAACTTGTCCAGGTTATATAATTAGAAAGTAGAGTTGGGGTTCGAAGTTCCTTGTACCTGTCTTCCAAAGTTGAGGGGTTTTTGTTTTGTTTTTTTAAATCACAAGTACAGAGAGTTGTGTTGATCCCATTCCTTGGTACACAGCACATTATCATATAAGACCCCTCGTGGTATTTACTTAAGCATTTATTTCCTTTCATCCTCACACCTCATTTGATTCTTCTTCCTCCACAGGCAATTGTTTTAATTTGCTTTAATGTACAGATGCTTCTCAACTTAATGATGGGATTTTGTCTCAAAAAACTGAATTTAAGTTAAAAAATATTGAAAGTCAGCCAGGTGCAGTGGCTCACACCTGTAATCCTAGCACTCCGGGAGGCCATGGCAAGAGGATCCCTTGAGGTCAGGAGTTCAGGGCCAGCCTGAGCAAGAGCAAGAAGCCATCTCTACCAAAAATATAAAAAATTAGCCAGGTGTGGTGGCATGTACCTGTAATCCCAGCTACTTGAGAGGCTAAGGCAGGAGGATCATGTGAGCCCAGGTGTTTGAAGTTGCAGTGAGCTACAATGACACTACTATACTCTAACCACGGTGACAGAGTGAGACTGTCTCAAAAAATAAATTGAAATTAAAAAACGAATTTAAGGCCGGGCACAGTGGCTCACACCTGTAATCCTAGCACTCTGGGAGGCCAAGGCGGGCGGATTGTTTGAGCTCAGGAGTTCGAAACCAGTCTGAGCAAGAGCGAGATCCCATCTCTACTAAAAATACAAAGAAATTAATCGGACAACTAAAAATATATAAGAAAAAATTAGCCAGGCATGGTGGCGCATGCCTGTAGTCCCAGCTACTTGGGAGGCTGAGGCAGAAGGATTGCTTGAGCCCAGGAGTG
>CAUYSK010072984.1:0-31580 GCA_963575035.1 Avahi laniger
AGACGGACCCAGTCTTTATCTCTGTGGTTTTTTTTTTTTTTTTTTCCGACCGAGTCTTGCTTTGCCCAGGCTAGAGTGAGTGCTGTGGCATCAGCCTAGCTCACAGCAACCTCAAACTCCTGGGCTCAAGCAATCCTTCTGCCTCAGCCTCCCGAGTAACTGGGACTACAGGCATGCGAAACCATGCCCAGCTAATTTTTTCTATATATATATTTTTAGTTGTCCAGATCATTTCTTTTCTATTTTTTTAGTAGAGACGGGGTCTCGCTCTTGCTCAGGCTGGTCTCGAACTCCTGACCTTGAGCAATCTACCTGCCTCGGCCTCCCAGAGTGCTAGGATTACAGGCGTGAGCCACCGCGCCCAGCCATATCTCTGTGGTTTTTAAAATCTATTGGGAGATACGGATAATAAGTGAGCCAACAAAGAAATATGCAATTGTAAATTACGACAAGTGGTATTAATAAAACAATCAAAATAGAGTGATAAATTAAAAAAAAAAACAGGGTGGGTGATTGACTTAATAGGGACAACAAAGGGGTTCTCAAGAGGAGTGATATTTAGCCAAGTCTGAAGGATGCATGGAAGCCTCCTATCGTAAGAATGGAGGAAAGAATGTTCCAGGTAGAGGCAACAGTAGAGCAAAAGCCTTGAATCAAGAAAAGGTTTGTTGTGCTTGAGAATCTCAAAAGAGGCCAGTTTGGTGGGAGCACAGTCAGTACTATGAAAAATAGTATGACATTAGAATGGAGATACAGTCAATGTCTAGATCATGCAGGGTCTTAAAGACCACGGTAAGCATTTGGATTTTGTTTCAGTTATCTATTGCTGAATAACAGACCACGCCCAAGCTTGGTGGCTTAAAATAATAGTAATTCATTGTGTTTCATGATTCTGTGAATTTCCTGGGTGGTTCTTTTGTTAGTATTACCTGAGCTCAGTCATGTGATGCACTCCCCTGGATATTGCATTGAGCTGGAATGTTTAAGATGTGGCTGGCTTGGGCTTTCTCACAGCACGGCAGCTGGATTCTAAGAAAGCACGTTCAGAGGCAAAAAGTAGGAGCTGCAGATCTCTTAAGGTTCAGCTTTAGCTGTTACACCTTACCGTTGCCACATTCTACTGATCAAAACAAGTCACAGGGCCAGCCTTCTTGATGAGAGGAGCGACAAAAAAATCATGGCTGTGTTTAATCCACCACAGATATTTTTTTTATCCTGAATGCAGTGGAAAGCCACTGAAGATTTTAAAGCATGGATGTAACATAAGGAGATTTATGTTTTTCAGATGGTTACGTTAAAGCTGCTACGGGAAGAACGAATTGCAGAGGGGCGGGAATAGGATCAGGAATAGATCCTTGCATGTGAAGAAAAGCCCACAATAGCATAAATAAGGAAGGTAAATTAGAACATCGTCTTGAAAGCCAAGCACAATATAAATTATCAGAAAGAAGGAAGCCTCTCCCTAAGGTAAGCGAATGTCATTTAAGCAAATACCCCCAATGTGCGTATCCAAAATCCTCTACATGAATTTGCAGAAGCAGCCTACTTTATCAAAATGAGCGCTGGCTTGAGAGTCCAACATATTCAGCTTTGAGTCCTGGTTTTACTACTTACCAGTTAGTTTCCCGATTTGTAAAATGGAGACCTATACATTTATTTCTTGGAATTTTTATGGGGAGTTGCACAGTTCACGTCAAGCAATATATATGATGCTTAGGCACTCAACAAATTTTATTTTCCTCCCTTCCTTATAACACCCAAATTGCAGTGAGATCAACATGTAAGGTTTCATTGAGCTGTACAAGAGAGAATTTACAAGCAGAAAGCACACACCATTTTTGTGTCATTTAGCTGAAATGACCACGACCAACTGATTCTCTTCCCTGAGATTCCCAACGCCCATGCAGTCCCTGGACAGAAAGTGGCCTCACATGGGAAACTCGGGCCAGCATTGCTCTTCAAGCTCCTGAGAACACTGCTCCCAGCCAAAGCCAAAAATAATCCTATTAGTCACATTTGAAGTGCTAAGCAGAAACAAAAAGAAATCAAAATTAATTTCGATACTTACAGTGACAGCAGCAATTAAGGTGACAAGATTATGGAAATCATCACCATCACTGGAGATCTTTGCTTAAGGGGGAAAAATAACCAGTGGTACAAGGGACTAAGAAACAGAGGAATTTGACTTGTGGTATGATGAAACCCACTGTTCACAGGGTATGAGCCAAGCCCTCGGTGGATTTCAAATGGGCATTTCTCCATGCAGTTATAATATATTCTGTACCCACTATATATCAAGATCTTTAAGTAATTAACTCTAGTACTCACATCAGCTCTATAAGGATGTGATTGTTTTAGTTTGTGATTCAAGAAACTGAGTCACAGAAAGGTTAAATATATTATCTAAGTCCACATTGATGGAAAGCGTCAGAACCTTGAAGAAACATCTTCATTTGAAATACCATGACCATTCTACTGCCCTGTCTTTGTAAATAACAGTCACAGTCCCAGAAGACACTCTAATTGCTCCAGTTTCCTCTGGAGCTGTGGCTATGTGCTAGGGATTATTAGAGAAGGGCTGTTCAGTGTGGTTTGAACGTTTCGTGAGTTGCTCATTTTTTCCTCTCTCTGCTTTCCGGTTTGTGCCACTGCAAGTGATTGCTAAAGAACTCCAGTACGGTTAGCTGAAAAAGACCCTAGCACAAGAGAGGAGCATCCTGTTCTGACATCTCAGAAAAGATAAATTGCATCTTGCTGTGCAGAATGGCAAAAACAATCATTAAAGTTAAGTGGGTCTGGCATAAAGCAGTCCAAGCACCGCTAAGAAACTTTTTGTGCTTCTGCCCTCTGGTCCTCTCTCCGGAGCACAGTGTCCTTCTGGGTGCTTTATATATTCTTATTGATCACCTCCCTGGAGACCTGGGGTGATGGAGAGAGCAAGCTGGTCTGAGAAAACCTGCTTTTAACAGGAAGACAAGAAGCAGCTGTTCTGGGCTAATCGTATCATTCAGTCCAATCTGGGGCAAATTTGAAGACTTTTAAAGCAAGAAAGCAGGAACAGTTACCATGAGTCTTCATGTATATGGGTGAGGAGAAATAAATAATAACAATACCAATAATTATAATGCCAACAACACCCACTGCTGAGATGTGGAGTATTAATATTTTATAGTCTACAGTACTTCCCCTTTAATCACATTTTTATTTCTGAGCCAGTAGTCCTGTTTTCAGGGCATCTTTGGGGAAACCTAGAAAGGGCAGACATCCACAACTGGCTTTACTTGCTCGGGAAATTTTATTAGGCTCATGAGGTCAAGAGGCTTCTCCGGTGAGGAGAACGTGACCTTTAAAGCTTGTCTTAATGAAGCACATCATGACCTGTGTCCGTGTCCATTCCAGTCCCCGTATTTTTGGGAAGGGAGGCATTGACCCATCCTTTTCAGACACGTACAATTGCTATTGTTGTTTTAGAAATGACATCCATGGCAAATAGCATCTCCAGATGCTTGTCCACCGGCTCAATGTCGAGCAGTCCAAGTCATCTCTACATATACCTAGGTTCCTCTCAGAGCAACAAAGGCTTTTGGCAAGAAGAATATAAGAGATTAACAGGGATTTCTAATGAATTAGCTAAACCCCACATAAAATGAGAGGCAAATAAGTAAATCCCTGAACACTCAAGTCATTCTGCCTTAAGTAACTATCCATCCCCCTGGTAAATGACAGAGTGGAGGAGATTTATCAAGTTCTCTTTTTTTTTCATTCTTTCACCCATGCATTCATTCAACAACTATCTTCTGAGCACCTGCTACATGGCAGGCACTGTTCAAGGTGCTTGGGGACATCCATGGCCAACAACAACAAAAGACAAAGACTCTTGGAGTTGTGCCGTTCACATACTTTCCAACAGAGATGTGTGGGAGATAGAGGCAAAAGCAATAGGGATAATAAAAAGGTAAATTATAAGGTATGCTTGTGGGTGAAAGTGCAAGGAAAAATTGAAGAAGAAAAGCAAGGGAGGGGAGACAGGGAGGGTGATGAAGAAGAAGGGGCTGAAATTTCAAAAAGGATGGTCTCATGGAAAAGGTAACTTGGAGCAGAGACTTACTGAAGTTACACACGTATGCAAGAGCCTTGTGTTGGAAGTGTGCCTGGAATATTTGAACAAAAACAAAGAGGATGGTGTGGGGAGTGAAATGAAGAAAGAAAGAGTAGAAGATGGGGTCAGGGAGCTTACTGCGGGGGGTAGAGTAGATCATATGGGATCTCTACGCCATCGTAAAGATACGGCTTGAGGAATTGCTGCACACCTACGCTTCAGGCAAGGATTACTCCAGCTGTCATTCCACAAAGTAGGCCCAGCCATAACAATAACATCTATCATTATTTCCATGACTGTTATTATTCCCATTTCAGCAACAAGAACAATGAGACTTAGAGACAGGAAGTAATTTCCCAAAGTCAAAGTCACCCAAATGAGAAAACGACAGAATCAGGATCCTAGTAGGAAGTTGCTGACCTGATGTGAGCAGAGAAATTTTCTACCCCCGGATATCTGCCCTGCAGATCCTCTTACCGGGTTAAGCATTGCCCTCTGTATGTTCTTTCTTTTTGTGGTAGGTTCCCCTGGAGCAGTGGTTGTCTAACATTCGTGTCCATAACAATCATCTGGAGCTCTTGCTCCAGATGCAGAATCCCTGGCCTGAATTCTGAGTCAGGAAGTCTGAAAGGCTCAGGAGTTGATGTTTTTAATAAAGAGGCCCAGGTGATTCCATGTTGGGGGTTCCTAGACCATGATTTTAAGAAATGCTGCTATTAATGCCAAAACCCTGAGTGTGGTTGAGTTTACCAGATGCTTTTTTCTGGGACAGGGAATTGTACATGGAGGGAGGAGATAGCTGCAGGGATTCAGGTCCAGTGTTATTCCCAAGTCTGAACTACCCCTAACCAGGGGCCACGACAGCCAAGCAAGACTGTGCTCAAGTTTTGGGTGTTTGAAGGCTGGACCTGAGGTAGTGCATCCTGCTTTGTGCAGCCCAGCTTAAGAAAAATTACTTTTACAAAGCTTCTGTGTCTTAGGTGTCCAGAACATTTTAAAGATATGTATTCATGATTGCATGTAATGTATGCTTATAGTGGAAATTACCACCCTGCATAAAGAAAAAAACAATTGTTTTTAGTTCCCCCTTCTTCAGGGTAACAGGCAACCAATAATTTTTCTATCTTTCCAACTAGCATTTTTCATCTCTCTCATTTTCTCTCCCCTTTCTTTCTTGCATAAACTCTGAGTGCTTTTGTATCCTCTTCTGTAATATGGGAATAAAAATATCTACCTTTCAGGGTTATATAATGTATGCTTAATAAATTACATTATACTTATTATTATTCAACTTTGATTGTGTTTATATTTTCCACTTGACATAATGAACATTTTCCATGTGTCATTAACTACTCTTGAAAAACATGACTTTTAATGGCTGCATAATGCACCATCACCTAATGAACCATAATTAATTTAACTATTCTCCTACTATTGAGCTTTGAAGTGCTTTCTAATATTTTGCTGTTAGAAATAACACTGAGTTCTAGCTAGAGCAGACAAGAGAGAGAAATAAAGGGCATCCAAATTGGAAAGGAAGAAGTCAAATTATCCTTGTTTTCAGATAATATGATCTTATATCTAAAACCTAAAGATGCCACAAAAAACTATTAGAACTGACAAATTTAGTAAATTTGTTGGATACAAAATCAATACACAAAAATCAATAGCATTTCTACATGCCAACAGTAAACAGTCTGAAAAAGAAACCAAGAAAGTAATCTCATTTACAATAGCTACAAATAAAATAAAATACCTAGGAGTAAACTTAACCAAAGAAGTGAAAGATCTCTACAATGAAAACTATAAAACATGGACGAAAGAAATCGAAGAGGACACAAAAAATTGGAATGATATTCCATGCTTGTGGATTGGAAGAATCAATATTGTTAAAATGTCCATACTACCCAAAACAATCTACAGATTCAATGCAATCTTCATCAAAACACCAACAACATTCTCCATAGAAATAGAAAAAAATAATCCTAAAATTTAAAAGACTTGGAATAGCCAAAGCTATCCTCAGCAAAAAGAACAAAATTTGAGGAATCACAATTCCCTGACTTCAAACTATACTACAAAGCTGTGCAGCATGGTACTGGCATAAAAACAGATACAAGACACATAGACCAATGGAACAGAATAGAGAACCCAGAAATAAATCCACACATCTATAGTGAACTTATCTTTGACAAAGGTGCCAAGAACACACGGTGGGAAAAGGATGGTCTCTTCAATAAATGGCGCTGGGAAAACTGGATATCCATATGCAGAAGAATGAAACAAGACCCTATCTCTCGACATATTATAATCAATCATAAGTTAGGATATATTTTAAAATAACTAAAACAGTGGAATTGGAATGTTCCTAACATGAAGAAATGATAAATGCCTGAGGTGATGGATACCTCAAATACCCTGATTTGATTAATTCACATTGTATGCCTGGATCAAAACATCACATGTACCCTACTAAGATGTAGAACTATTTATTACATACCCATTATAATTAAAATTAAAAAAATTTTTAAGGAAATAACACTGAATACTTAAACCTTTTTTACCTCCCTGCTTTTTTCCTTAGGATGGACTTCCAAAAGAGTAATGACAAGGATAAAGCATATACACATTTTATGGCTTTTTATGCATGTTGCCAAATTATTTTTCTAAGGCAGGTAGAAAGTATATGCTTTCAATACCAAGCCAGCATTAAAAATCCCTTAGAATTCAACACTTATGTCAGAGATATGTATGTGTCAGTACATTAATTGATGGTAATAATGAAGAGAAAAGATAAAATTCATTATAGATTTCAAAAACCATCCAGTCTCTTGGGTATACACTGTGCATTGAATTCTTTAAGGAAAGTGACTTCGGAATGTTGATACATTTTCTATCCTTGGCTCACTTGCTAAGAAACCTGCGTCAGGGGAAAGACATACTTTCTTATTGGCAAGTTTCTAATATTAGTCCATATCTTGAAAAACCTTCCACTCTTCTGGTCCCTATTGCTAAATTTCAATCAGCCTGAAGGGGATTGATAATTGTGGCAATTGCACAAAATGATTGCTACCTGCAGAGGCAATCACTTCCATCCCCTGCAGAACTGATGAGCAATTCATTATCAAGGATTTAATTGCTGTAAACCTGGGAGGAAAAGGGATTTCTCACATGATTTCCAGGATTTTGTTCATTCAACCCTTCTCGGCTCCGAATTAGCTTTCATGAACGGGAATCTGAAATCAGGCTGCGGCAGGAGGGTAATTACATGATGGAAAGTGCAGTGGAAATATTTGCATAACCTGTCTTGAATTTATGATGTTACCTGTAAATGGGATGCTGCATCCATGAGTGGGGTAGAATCTTCTTAAATGATTATGACAATCCTGGCAGCAATCCCACAGCTGGCTTCAGTCAGAAATGCAAAAAAATGATGGGTGAAAATAACGTGTATTAAGAGCTATGATGAGGCAGTATAATTTGGTGGTTAGAGTCAGGACCCTGGACTTGGACTGCCTGGACTCAAAGCCTGCCTCTGTTCCCCAGCCTTTCCTGGGTGAACCTGAATAAGCTAGACATGTCCTCCGTAATTCTCAACAGGAATGATGCAGATGATAGAGCCTGCCTCACATAATTGCAGCAAAGATTATCTTAGAATATCCGTATAAAGCCTCAGGCATGGAGCCCACCTGGAGTAAAGCAATATTATCCCTAAGGTATCCGAAAAGTTTCCTTCATTTTATGATTTTGGATTTGTCTGTTGATCTCAATTACTTTCACCACTAAGAACTATATGTTTCAATGGTTAGATCTCTCATTATGGACTCCTTGTTTTAAGAGATTACAATAAGAAAGGGGGGAATACCATTTATTGAAGACTCACTGTATATCAAGAACAAGGACTTTTAATCTTTACCAACCACTTTTTAAGATAAGTGTCATTTTGCCTATTTTTTGCATGATACTGTTGTGAAATTGATTAATATGTTGTCTGTTTACCAACAATGTATTCAGAAATTTGAGGAGGCTTAAAAGGGTATTCACTCAACTAGAATTGATATGAACTAATTGAGCACCTTCTTAGGGAAGTCTGGGGCCAACAGATAAATTAAAGTCTATCTCAGCCCATCTTCCTCTCTACCCTTATTTCTATGTGAATCACGCATTTCTGGTGGTTCATTTTATGCCACCTGTTCATCCCTTTCTTTCCTCGATCAGAACTTTCCCAGCGGTGTCCCATGATAAATTAATAATGTATCCATTACATACGTTCTATGGGGAACTATAGTGGGAACAGTGAGTTAAGTAAGCCTTTTCCCTATAGAATATTATACAATCTTAAATCTATTGGCATAGAATATAAATCTCTAAGTGAAGAAAGAAAATATATGCTCTTCCCCTACTAATTTCACTCCAGGAAACGTATGTGTGCAACTTTTATAAATAGAGCATAACTTTACTCTCTGTTGGCAATCAAGACATCAGGTGGTCATAGCACGATACAATTCTTAACAATTACGCAAGCTTAGTATTTTTGCTGAACTTTGGAAAATGCATCTGAATGAGGTCATTAGTGACAAGAGGTTAGAAATGCCAACTCTACTGGTGATTTGTCCAGCATTAATAAGTAAATATTGTATGCTAAAAAGTGAGCAGTGCCCAAACGAAGAAATTGGTATCACTGCAAGAAGACTCCTGGAAAGAAAATATTTCTAAATTAGGGGTAAACATTGCATTTGCCAGCTTGCTCTTTCTTTCCTTCCTGTTAACACCCTTCGTAATTACTGCAGGATACAAATTGTTACAGTGATGAGAAAAGCGCTCAACTGGGTGGAAATTCAGGAAGATGTTTCAAAGAGAAGAGTGTAGCCCAGTGCTTCTCACACACTACTGTGCACATGAATCACCGGGGATATTGTTAAAATCCAGATTTAGAGTCAGTAAGGCTGAGGTGGGGTTGAAGGTTGTACGTTTCTAACTGCATCTATCCAAGGTGATGCTTATATTGCTGGACAATGGACTACATTTTGAGTCAGAAGAGTGTATTCTGCATTCATTTGGGGAAATATATTCTCTTTTGGACTAGGCTTGATGTCGACAGACCCGATGTGAATGAACCCCATGGGATCACCAACATCTCATGAGATACTGCAAGCAGGACTCACAACTCACCCCAAAGAAGCAAGGAAGATTGTAGCAACTAACAACCTATGCTCACAACTAGTGAAACAGATAAAAAAAGTCCAAACTCTTTATCTTGGGTTTCCAGGCTGTTCATAAATTGTCTCTACTTATGTTTATATTTGCTACCATCGTGGCCCCTCTCAGAATGCACTCTTTAGACTCATAAAATTACGTGCTTTTCTGGGGTTAAAAAAAAATCAGCATTCTTCATTCCCTTTGTCTTTGAAAAAGCTGTTCTTTCTCCCTGTTTGCTCTTTGCCTGGCACTGAGCTGTCCCTCTCAGACTTACTCATTCTGTTATATAATACAAAGCCCAGTTAGTTCAAGCTCTACTTTCTCTAAGGCGTCTCCCCAAGTAACCTAACCAGAATTAGCTGCATGCTCTTCCTTTGCATATTGTTAGTAGTTACTTAAACATGTTTATCACAGAGTGCACTTTGTGTCAGAGCCATGTTCATTACACCAAGTTTTCCCATTGCAGATTGAGGGCTTGACGATAAGACGCCTTTTCTTATCTATGTTTACACCCTCTTCCCTACAGTACTTTCATGTAGAGATATACCATAATAAATACTTGTTTAATTAGTTTAATTATGTACCAGACAGTCTCTAGAGAAGAATTTACCACCTTATTTTGGAAACATGACACAAGAAACCATTTGAGAAAAATACAAGACTCAGAATAAGAAAAATAGCTATCATGTACTGAGAAATCATTAGATATTAGGAACCATACTAAGCTTGGTTCACATGTTGTCATTTAATCCTCCTAAAAACTCTATGAGAAGTTATGCTATGGATTAGACAAAGTGTCTTCAATTGACTGAATAACCTGTTTTTACATTTTCCATCAGTTGCCTATGATATACTTTACCTTCTAATTACCTTGATCAAGAACCTTCCAAAGCTCTGCACGGAGACATTTCCTCCTGCAGAGAAGGTGCCTTGTCCAGGCGAATCTTCAACCCAGATAAACAGCAGAGCTAATGGAAGGTCAGTAGGGGTGGATAGGCTTTGGCATCTCCCAGCCATGCAACGTGGAAAATAAACATCCTCTGTGTTTGCACAGAGGCAGGATTCCTTTTTTCCTGAACAAATGCTAAGGGAGGTAGAATGAAGGTTTAGTAATCACCTTGAACCTAGAAGCAGAAGGGAACACATTTTTGGAATTTGTTCATAAGATTGAAGCCACATTTTTAGAGAAAACTCCTACAGAAGAAGGAAAGAAGTTAGAGATGCAGGTCCTAGAGAATGCGGACAAAAAAGCATAGTCTGGCCTAAGATGGGCTTAAGAGGTACTTCTGGGGTGAGCGGAGGAATGACAGAGAAGGAGCCAAAGTCACAACAGATGACATGTATCCATTTTTTTTGCTTAGTCAATAAATACATGCTGGTCGCACTCTGTGTGAGGTACCAAATACGGTCAGTAAAACCGACCTGCTCGCTCTCCTCGTATAGCTTAGAGGGTAGTGAGCGAGAAATGAACGTGTGTTGGTGTGGTGGTGTAACAGTGTCCCCAATAGCCACATCCATCCGCAACCTCAGAATGTTTGGAAATAGGATCTTTGCTGATATCATTAGTTAGGATAATGTTCTACTGGATTAAGGAGGGCCCGAAATATGATAACTGATATCATTTTAGGAAGAGGAGAGGCTATGCAGAGACACACACAGAGAAGAATGCTGTGTCAAGACAAAGGCAGAGACTGGAGTGATGTATGTATAAGCCAAGGAACGCCTAGGAGTGCCGGCAACCACCAGAAACTAGGAGAAAAACACGGAACAGATTCTCCTCCAAGGCTCCAGAAGGAACCAACTCTGAAGACACCCTGATTTCAGACTTCCAGCCTCCTGGAACCATGAGGGAGTAAATTGTTATTCTGAGCTACCCGGTTTATAGTGATTTTTTTTGTGGCAGACCTAGGAAAGTAACATGGTTGGGCCACAGACTTGCACATTACACCCAAGTTTCAAAGAAAATGCACCATTTATATTTCCCAAATTAAACTGATGACCTTCACATATCCTCATCCTGAGGAGTGGTGGTGAAAAGTCAGGTTTAGTTTAATCACGTTGACTCAGTATGATGCAATACTTTAAACCATCTCTTAAAGTAACTCAGCTTCACCCAAGTGCTTCCAATTCTGCCTCCATCCTCCCAGTCCGGACCCATCCACTGAAACCCAGCCTCTCTGGTCTCCATGGCAATGCCCTTACTGCCAGGTTGCTGAGCACCCTGCTGGCAGCCAAGGAGCAAGCCAGTGACTGGTGAACTTGAGTTCTGTGCTCTCCCAGCGCAGTCAGGACCTGTGGCGTGTCCCGCCTGCTTCTCCTAGAGCTGTACATCCCTCTGAGGTGGGCCACTTTCTTTCAGCTGCCAGCCCAGGGGGCCCAGCCTACAGCACGCTACCATAGATCACTCTGTCTCTGGTGTAGCAACCCTAAGGCAAGCTTCATAGTTATTTTCAGCCAACATCCAAACCGCCTCAGTGAGTAAGAAAAATCCTGGCTCTTTCCAGTCCTCACAAGAGCTAAGGGAGGCCTAAGATGCTATCCCAGATTAACTAGACCTTACCACAGTGGGCCTCTGACCTGGTTGTAAAGCAGCCACCACATGTTGACGTGGAGGACATCTTATAAATCCCTCCCCTCTCAGATCCCAAATAGGAAATAGGAAAAGAAAAATGCTAGTCTGCTTTCGTCTTCCCCCTCCATCCATCTCGCTGGTTTCCCTTCTCTGCACTTCAGCCTGGAGAGTTGATCAAGATGCATGTGTCTCCTCACCTGCTCCATCGAGCTGCTAACTTCTTCCTTCCCAGCGCATTTGAAATGACAGAAATGGGACATCGGCTGCCTCTTCCTCTCTCACCATGATGATCCCTGCTCTACACACTTCTCTTTCTCCCAAGGTAGTGTCTTCCCTCCCTCTTCTTCTAACACTGTATTGAAATAACATTGTCTTCATCTTAGTCTGTTTTGTGATTCTGTAACAGAATACCATAGACTTGGCAGCTTATAAACAACAGAGATTTACTTCTCACAGTGCTGGGGGCTGGGAAGTCCAAGCTCAAGGGCCAGCATCTGGCGAGGCCTTTCTTGCTGCGTCATCCCATGGTGGAAGGTGGAGGGGCAAGAGAGGATGAGAGAGAAAGAGAGAGAGAGAAAAGGGGGCTGAACTTTTATAAGTATGCACTCCTCAGATAACAGTATCACTCCATTCATGACGGCAAACCCCTCACCTCTCCTTGGGCTCCACCTCCCCAAACTGTTGCACTGGGGATTAAGTTTCCAACACATGCTTTTGGGGGAATGCATCTAAACCATAACAAACATGATTTATCACAAAAAAAGAAAATAATCATTCCTTTAAATCTTTCAAATGATTATCTTCATTACATGAGTAAACAAAGATGCAAGTAAGATATTTGATGAATATTAAGAATAAAATAAATGGAGTGTAAGTGGTAGAAAATAATCAAAGATTTCTTGCAATAGTTAACACATGTAGGGCATAATAAATCCCCAATAATTTCTTAAAATCCTTATTGTTGCAGCATTAGCTGTAGCATTGTGATGGGTCATTCCACTATGAACTACAGCAATTTATGAGATGCCAGAAGATGCATGGGCCTGATCACAGCTCAGCTGGCGATGAGTAGATGGCTTGACTAGAGCCTCAAGCAGTATTTCCAGAACATGAATGCCATTGCCGAATTTCCCACCACATCTTCAAAATTTTCGCCAAGTAGCACGTCTTCATCAGTGGTATTTCTGTAACTGCAGTTGTCTTTGTTTCTATTAGCTGCGACACCTATTCATGAAAATGCTGCAGCTTAAAAACCAGTGACCTCCCCTTTGTCTCAGTCACCAGCACACGGCCAGACTGGGGAAGACCCGGAAGCTCCAGGACCACAAGAGCCACAGCAGCAGCCATATTGGCAGCACCGGGAGTAACGGGAGGGAGGCCGGGGCAATGCTGGTGACAGGCGTCACCACAAATGTCACCCAGGTGATGTGGGGAGCTTGGTACGAGGCATTCCCACTTCTAAAGGAAGCCGAGTGCCTGCCCCACTGCCAAGCTTACGGACGCTGGTCAGCGACAGACACAGGTAAGTGCTACCCAAAACCAGGCCGGAGCTGCCCCCATCACTGATGTGGCAACTAGAAAGTTCCAGGGAAGGGAAAGCTTCTAAAGCAGCCTGTCGTCATGAAGATCAAAGTCTTCAGCAGAAGAGCCAAGGAGAAGATTAAGGGTATGTGTGTGCGTGTCGGGGGGTGGGGATGAAGCGGAAGGGGTTTGTGTCTTGGTGACTTGCAGCCTCGTTGAGTCCATTAAGCATTAACAAAAGCTTTAAAAAAAAAGCTGCTAGCACCAGAGGTTAGCTGTCCTCCAATGTCCTGCCACCTCCATTTTTTTTAATTGACATATAATAATTGTACATATTTATGGGGCAAAATATGATGTTCTGATACATGTATACATTGTGCAATGGTCAAATGGTAATTAGCAAATTGGTCATCTTAAATATGTATCATTTATTTGATGTGAAAACATTGGAAGTCCTCTCTTTTTACCCTAGGAAGGGGCCTCTCTATACATGCGCTCCCTCCGCCTCTCAGCTCCAACTCTCTGAGATCCAGCGAAGGGAGAAGGGGATTTTTTTCTAGCCGCTGATTTCTCATCAGTCAAGAGCACTTTTCAGGTTAGGTACCAGAATTTGACCATTCTGCACAAATTGTTCTGTAACTGATAGTTACTAAGTGGGAAATTTCAAGTATTTTCTTGGCTTTTCTCACATTGAGTGCACAGCATATGAGAACATGAGCTTCCTTCTCCCTGGAATCTTCTCTCCTGCTAGCCATAGTGGTAAAATCCTGTATCTTCTTCAAAATTATTCTGACATCTCTACCATGAAAAAGTCCCTCACCCTTCCAAGGAAAATCAGTCATTCTGTTCTCTCCAAAACTCTTATACTCGTACAGCACACGTTCCCATCTAATACCAGGTATCACATGTGTTTATTTACCCGATTGCCTGTGATTATTTTCTTGAGGGAGCGAATTATGTCCTATTCAACTCTGTCAGTTTAGGTCAGTGGTTCTCCATCCTGACTTCACACTGATATCATCTGGGGAAGTTTAGAAAAACAACAATGCCTGGGAAAATCCCCAGGGCTTCTGGTTTAATTAGTCGAGGGGTTGGCATTAGAGTGGATTTTTAAATTGGATTATTTTTGAAAGCTATAGATAATACTAGTGCATAGCCAAGGTTGAGAGTCACTGTCCTTTTGCCTCCAATAGGGCTTGGTGTATTACATCCTTTGCCATTTAACTCTTTTATGTTTCTTATATTTAACTCTCTTACCTTTTAGCTGATTTTCCCCTATAACTGTTGTATTGATGAGTCACCGAAATACCACTTGTCCCTGAAAATCTAAACGGACCTTTGAAACGGAAGTCTCCATCCATCAGTGCTGTCCTTGCAGCATGGCTCATAAAAACACTCCAGTAATAAGTCCCTCTGAAGGAGTCATAAGCTGGCTGTTAACTTTTATTATTTTTGCATGAAGCCCACACATGCCCTGAAAGATACTCTGTGGCCCACAAACAGAACTCTGGAACAACAGCAAACCTGACAGGTGCTCCCCAGGATGTTTGAATTCCTCACACTCTGTCCTCCTCCAGCCTTGGACTCTGAAGACTGTTCAAACTGCCTTTCTATAATATAAATCCACATAGGAGGAGACTGTTGTTACCAAGAGGGCTGCATAGGTACCTGTGTGAGATCGCCCCGTTTTATTCTGCTTGGACGTGGAGCAGGTTTTGCATTGTGGCACTTGGATTCAAACGCAGGAAGAGGCTTTCGAATGGTGTGAGCCGGGAGCCTCTTGGGACACCTTTGGCATATTTCTGAGGCTACACAAACAAAAAAGAACCTTGAACAGTTCTCATCCTAATAACACGTTGCTTCCCCCATGGGCCCCTCCCTCAGTGGTTTGATCATCTGGAGACAAATTGGGGATGCTCTGCTATTAAGGATGTTGACCCCATTTGCTTCCTGGACCGTAAATGAGGAATCCCATCCCTATTCCCCTTTGCCTAGTTTGACCTAGAGGCCAGCTGTCCTCCTACCTGTGCCGATTTCTGCATATTTTAATATTCAGGCAAGACTTTAGCTTAATGAGAGCAGACAGATTCTGATTCTGCCCCTTTATTATTTTGAAAGCCATATTAACCTGGTGCAAGCTGACCTTAAAAAGCTACAGTGAGAGCCTATTTATGAGAAGGAAAGCCATCCTTGCTTGAAAATGTCTTCCCTGATGCTGAAAACCCATTATTTCAAATTAATTCTTTAATATTTAGGGCAGCCTGTTTAGTGCAAGATACCTGTCTCATCCCCCTCGGTAATAACACCAACCTTCCAGGGGCAGGGTGAACTCCTAGGAGCAGGGGGAATAGGATGCAATTCATCTCCCAGCTTACCAGAGGGAAGGGGAGAGAAAGGTTGATTCTGGATAAGCAGCATCCTGTATCAGGTGTGAGGAGGAACGAAGAGCCCAGCCCTGGACCGGGCCCAAAGATGTGGGCATCATGGGTTCTTCTTGAGCACTAAGGGGGCAGACTTGCCATTTTTAAGAGATGGAAGACCCAGAGAGACAGTACAGAGTATTAATAATAATTATAACTAGCAGATGGCAAGCGTTTTTATGGCTGGCACTGTTTCAGAAGATTTATATGCATTGTCCCATGTGATGCTCATAACACTGCTGAGAGAATAGTACCACTACTGTCACCCCGGTTTTACAGATGGGGAAACTGAGGCTCAGGAAAGTGAGAAATTTACCTACAGTCACACAGCTAAGAAATGGTGAAGCTGGGATTTGGCTCCAAAGAATCTGACCCCCCTCAAATGGTGCTGTTGACCATTATGCTATCCTGCCTCCTTGATAAGGACCTAGAGAGGTGGAATCTTAGCCTCAAGGAGACAGTTTGAAGTCCTGGGTGCCAAGAGAGACAAGGTAGGGTGCACCAAGTACAAGCCCCACACATTGCCTCAGGCTGCCCTGGTCTCTCTGACCACAGTTTGATATCCTGCAATGGATATCATGAATGTGGCCATGAGCAGCTTGGAGAACACCCTTGCCCACGGCCATCTGTCTCTGAGCACTGGCAAATAAAAGTCTGCAACCCAGTCCATCAGAGGCCAAAGTAAGCGGCAAGTTTAAGAAGACTTTGGCCTCTTCAGTATGGCCTAACCACTATGCTAATCAAGCCAAAATCAGTTAGTCTGGTATCAATTAGTTTCTCAAGCTCAGCACAGTTGACATTTGGGTCTGGGTAATTCTTTATTGTGCAGAGCTGTCCTCTGTGTTTTGGGATGTTCAGCAGCACCCCTGGCCTCGAATCACTAGATATCCATAGCACCCTCTGCCCTAGCTGGGACAACCAAAATGTGACCAGACATTGCTAAATGCCTCCTGGGTTAAGGGACGTAGTATAGTTCTCAAACTTTGGTGTCCATCAGAATTACACTATAGGTTGATGAAACAAAGATTTTTGGGCCCCATCCCCAGAGTTTCTGACTCATTAGTTCTCAAGTGGATCTAAGAATTTTCATTTCTAGTAGATTCCATGGGATGCTGATGCTGCTGGTCTGGGAACCATCCTTTGAGAACCACTGAGTTAACCCATTTTGTTGTGTATTCAGAGCCGCACCTGTCATTAATCCCGAGAAGGTACAGTGGAGGGAGTGTGGCTGACTCTGGGAAGACTTCCCTTGCCTGCCAGGAAAACAAAAGCTTTGTCTTAGACACTGACTTTCTGTAGAAGACTCGAGGAGCAGAAAGAATCCTGCAGTTAGATTCAGAACACACGAATTTAGGCCTGTGAAGAAAATTGGATGAGTTATTTAAAATCTCAAAGCCTCAGTTTCCTAACCCATAAAATGGAGCAAAGAACAAGCGATGGTTTATTTATTGTACTTACACACTGGACTGTTGGTGACTCGATGAAATAACACAAGGAAATAATGAAATAGTAATCCAGAACCTGGATCATCCTCAAAACACATCACAATCTCATGCCACATCTACCTACCACATGAAATTAATACTTCTCTTTAAAGCTATTCACTAAGAGAAGGGGGGAAACCCTTAATTATCTACTTTATAAGAGATATCTGTAAAATCATGGTTTTCACTTGCTAATTATGTTTTTCCTAATATGCATTAAGATAACTATTACAAATCTCCATGTTCCACCTAAAATTATCTTATATATCTCCTGTGTTTTCTGTTGCCCACTTTGGGGAACACAGAGGTATTCGTGATGGAGCTTTATAAGTTGCAAAGTATACAAATTCAAGGTGCTGTCATCAACTTTGTCTGAGCAAAGCAATTGTAATTGTCTAGAAAGTGAGTGACTGTAGAGACCAAGGTGACCCTCCCTGCTGTAAGCCAGTGGAGCAAATGTATGTTCTTATTCTGCTCTTGAAGTTTGGCTGTATATCAGAAATGGCCACTTGAGCCTGTTATCCCATCACCTGAGGTCTCAGAGAGCTCTTCCTAATATGCTGTAATACCATTTCAAATGGGAGACGATGAGTTAAAAGGGCAGAGCCAATTGGAGCCACTAGGAGTGTACTTAACACTACAAGATCCACCTGAGTTTCCATTATTTCTCCTATAATTATCAAAAACAGGCTTTACTCCAGAAGAGACCCATCAATGACTTCAGCACAGCACTGCCTGAGGAGGACATCACCTCAGAGCCTTGTCAATGTCTGCCTGCGGCAAACTCAGCCTTCTTTGTCTGCCTGTGATTATGTGGCTTTTTGGTCTTGGTGTCTTCTCAGAATAGGCTCAGGTCCTCAGGCAACTGCTTCTCACTTGAAATCAGTAGTTCTCCCCTCTGTGTATATTAGACTCACCATGGAAACTTTTTGAAAAATTAATGCATAGGCCCTACACCATACCAATGGAACCAGAATCCCTGGAGGTGCAACCTAAACATCAGCATTTTTAAAGCACTTCGGGTGAGCTAAATGTGCATCCATGGTTAAGAACATGAAGGAGGAAAAAAAATTCCCAAATACTTGAGTCTGCTTGCAACCAAAGGACCTCTTCCTTAGAGATAAACAAGCACTAATTTCAGTTCTAAGAAGAATTCCATGGCATTTTGTTGATTCCCTTTTGAGCTCATGTACTGACTTTTTCTCCTCCCCAAATTGCAACCCATTCTGTTTCCCACCTCAAGACTCAAAGAAGGGAAAGGATGAACATTTCTGAGTACCAAATACTATAACCTGCTCCATTAATTGAACATTTACTTCAACAAACACTGCTCTAAATGTTTTATATGACATTCACTGGCTTCTCATAATGAGTAAATATTATTATAAATTTTCTTATAAAGGAGAGCTCTTCGGTTATCTATCCAGCATAACCACAACTTCCAGAATCTCCCCTCACAGTTTTTGGAGAACACTTCCCTCTCTCCCTCCATCTGCAGGGTTCTAGTAGGAGCCGCCATATTGGTATAACATTACTCCTGGTCTTTAGACACAGATGATTGGGCTAGGGATGGATGTGCAAGATTTAGTCAAGCTAATTATTCTCTTCCCTGAGAACACAGAATTGGGAGAGGAAGAGAGAGAAAAAGACAAAGAGATACGTGGAAGTGAGAAAGAAAAGAGCTTCTGCATAATCATGTGATTAGTTAAATTTAAAGTAGAGTTGCCAGCAGTCAGTATTTTTCTTGTGGGTGGACGTAGTAAAAGAAGCTAGTCTTGCAGTGAGCAGAAAGAATGAAGCAAACACAGAGAGATGTTCATATAATAGACAGAGAGAAGGTCCACATGGAATTGAAGTTCCTGGTTATTCCTGTTTGATTTTGATGCTCAGATCTGCTCTTGGGCTTGGTAAGAAACCTCAGTGACTTATGATAAATGTCTCCTTTTTGTTAAGCTAGTCTGAGTGGGTTTCTGTTACTTGCAATCAAAAGAACTTAAATTAATATGACTATGTGTAGGATATGGAGGAGGAGTTCAAATAATTATAAGACTTTGGCAGATGCCCTACAGGAATGAAATTTACAATCTGAGAAGCACAATAGAAAAATCCAAGATTTGAAGTCAGACGCACATCAGGTCCAAACTCTCATTCAACAGCTCTATCATCTTGGGTAGTTATTTTACCTCTGTGAACCATAAGGTTTTTTTTGTTTTGTTTTGTTTTTCCATTTGCACAAAGGATACTGATATTTCATGCAGCTATTATGAAAATTAAATACTAGTATACTGTCTGGCACTTTGTTGGTGCCTCAACTAATCAGAATTTATTTCCCTGTCTTAAAACTGGAAGATCCCCCAAGATCATGAGCCCAAGCATGAACTGGGTTTCATGTGATCATAATCTCCTCCTTCTCCCCTTGCTCCTGGCTAAGGAAGAAGAGGAGGCTTGCCATCATATAACCCAAAGGGGCCATTTCTACACTCCCGACTCCATGCAACACAGAAAGCTTCAGAGCAGCCAATTAAGATGTTTAATCTCAAAAGTTCTCAGGGAAGGAAGGTGGAAAGAAGAGGTCACAGAACTTGGAGTGCAATAAAAAAAGATAAAAGTTCACTAGGGCATGTTCTTTGAAAATGTCTTATTTTAAAATAAAAATTATAAAAAAACCCTGGGTCTTTGAATTGAAATTCATCAGGATCCTCATTAAAAGTTTGATTTTTTCCTCATATGAATCCTAAAATAGAATACTGTGAGAATGACATTTGGTTTTTTTGGAGGTCATAGAAAAATTTGGGGCTTTGGAGTCAGACAGACTTGGGTTTAAATTTTGACATTGCTAGTTGTTAGATCAGTGGCTTGCAGCAAGCCATGTTCACTGTTTGAACCTCAGTTTATCACCCCCGACACACTATTAAATGGACCTAAAATGCCCAATTCATTGAATTGATTAAAGGAATTAAATAATATTATTGTAACATGTCTACATAGTGACTAGTGTATGGTATATGCTTAATAAAAGTGATCATAACTCCTTTCCATACCCTAAAAGCTTTAGTGTGGCACTAGAGAACACGTTTTATAATCAGACACAGGATCAAGTTATTTTTTTTATTGTCAATTTGACTTTTTTATTTCAAAATATTATGGGGGTACAAATACTTTGGTTACATATATTGCCTTTGCACCACCAGAGTCAGAGCTACAAGAATGCCCATCCCCCAGACAGTGCACATGACACCCATTAGATGTGAATTTACCATCCCCTCCTCCTCCTTCCCATCTGCCTGACACCCAATGAATGTTACTTCCATATGTGCACTTAAGTGTGGGTCAGTTAATACCAATTTGATGATGAGTACATGTGGTGCTTGTTTTTCCATTCTTGTGATACTTCACTTAGTAGAATGGGCTCCAGTTCTATTCAGGATAATACAAGAGGTGCTAGATCACCATTGTTTTTTGTGGCTGAGTAGTACTCCATGGTATACATATATCACATTCTGTTAATCCACTCGTGTATTGATGGGCACTTGGGTTGTTTCCACATCTTTGCAATTGTGAATCGTGCTGCTATAAACATTCAAGTCCACATGTCTTTATTATAGAATGTCTTTTTTCCCTTTGGGTAAGCACCCAGTAGTGGGATTGCCAGATCAAATGGTAGTTCTGCTTTCAGTTCTTTGAGGTAGCTCCATATTACTTTCCATAGAGGTTGTACTAATTTGCAGTCCCACCAGGAGTGTATGAATGTTCCTATCTTTCCACATTTACACCTACATTTGTTGTTTTGGGACTTTTTGATAAAAGCCATTCTCGCTGGAGTTAAGTGATATTGTGGTTTTGATTTGCATTTCCTTGATGATTAGAGATGTTGAGTAATTTTTCATGTTTGTTAGCCATTAATCTGTGTTCTTTTGAAAAGTTTCTGTTCATGTCCTTTGCCCACTTTTTAATGGGGTTGTTTGATTTTTTTCTTGTTAATTTTCCTGAGTTCTATACAGTTTCTGGTTATCAGCCCTTTATCAGATGTGCAGCATGCAAATATTTTCTCCTACTCTGTAGGTTGTTCACTCTAGTGATAGTTTCCTTGGCTGTGCAGAAGCTTTTTAATTTGATCAGGTCCCATTTATTTATTTTTGTTGCTGCTGTGATTGCTTTTGGGATCTTCTTTATAAATTCTTTGCCTAGGCTGATATCTGTATGAGTTTTTCCAATGTTTTTTTACAGAATTCTTATGGTTTCATGCCTTGGGTTTAAGTCTGTTATCCACCGTGAGTTGACTTTTGTGAGTGGTGAGAGGTGCGGATCCTGTTTCAGTCTTCTGCATGTGGCTATCCAATTTTCCCAGCACCATTTATTGAATAGTGATTCTTTTCCTCGATATATGTTTTTGGCTGCTTTGTCAACAAGTTCCACTTTTGATTTGAGCACACTTTGAAACTACTTAACCTTTCAGACCCCCAGTTTTTGTTTCTGTTAAAAAGGAATAACAACACCTTACCTATAGTAGACCCTGGTTTTGGCCACCCAAATTCACTTCCCTGTCTTTCTTCCTCATAGAGGCATGATTTTCTTCAGGTATTATCTTCCCAGGTAGACATATGCTTCTGGAATGCGTACATCACCCTCAGCTCCAAGGGTGACCTGATTGGTCTGGAGGAAATCCCATCCTCTTGATTGGTTCAGGAAAGGGCATGTGACACAACTGTGGCCAATGAGACGAGGGCATAAACTTGATAGAGACTTCTGGGAAAGGTATTCTCCAAGAGACTCTTTTCCATTTCTGAATGTTGCCTGATCTGCATGTGATGCCTGGAACTACTTCACTCATTTTATGAGCAGCTGATGGGTGAAACCAACCCTGAGTAAAGCAGAGAAAAAAGATTAAAGAAAAAAGCCTGGGTCCTTGTATCATCTTGGATCCCCTGAATCCACCTGCATTGGAACCTTCCTTACCTCTGAGTTTCTTGTTACAGGTGGTAATGAATAATCTATCATTTAAGCCAACTGGGGTTGCAATTTCTGTTATTGCATCAAAAAGTATCCTAACTAATGAGGGTTAATAAAGATACACATGTAAATCACTTTTCAGAGTCAACCTGGAATCCCAGTAAGGGCAGGACAAAGGATTAGCTCTTATCACTGACGCCGTCATAACCATTGTCATTGTTGCTAACAATAATAAAAACGACAGCAACTATGAAGAATAACAGCTAACACTTCCTATGTGCCAGACACAGTTTTCTTTTTTTTTCTTTTTTTAATTTTTTTATTATTCCAAGGTATTGTGAGGGTACAAACATTCTAGTTACACTTTATGTCTTTGCCTCACCCAAATGCAGACACAGTTTTAAGTGCTTAACATATTTAAATTACTAAATCCCCAAAACAACGCCCTAATCATCCCAGTGTTACAGATGGGAAAAATGAGGTTCAGAGAGAATGAGTAATTTCCCTAAGGTCACACAGCTAGTAGGTGATATTGAAATCCAGGCAGACAAGTGCTAGTGTCCATCATATGAAGGAGAGGAAAACCACAAGGAAATTCAATTTGATTTCCTTATTTGGCCTCCCTTTCCCCCCTCCCCCAGCTGCTAAGCAAAGTCAAGGCATATAAATAGGGTCCCTGAGGAGGGATTACCAGGAGGTGGAGAGGGGGCTGATTTGGGAGTTGGAAATGTACGTGTGATCTCAAGTAAGATGCACAACCCCATTGTGATTCAATTGCTTGCCTGAGAAATGGTGGGGGAGTGGGGCAGAATACTCATCCCTAGAGCTTATTGTCAGGATTGGGAAGAACGACTCATGTTCATTGCATGGCGCAGAGCCTAAATGAAAGCTGTTAAAGATGAGTTATCACAGTACTCAAGCATTTCCTTACCTTTCTCCCATTTACCAGTTGCCTGCTTTGTCTCATTTAGTGATGACATGAAGAAGAAGAAAGACTTAAGGAGATTGAACGCCAACCAAATCGACAGTTATCACCTTAATTTAAATCCCCTTCTCTGCTCTCCTTGCTAAGGAGTCTGATGATAATTCCCTTCCAGGGCTTCATTTCAGAACCTGGGCCAATTCAACTCATTGTCTCCCTGTCAGCAAAAAGAGAATAAAAACCAGCTGTTGTAACCAACTTGCCCCCGCTCTGAACAGAATCTGGGATGAAGGAGAAGTCAAGGGTGAATTCCCTGGATAGGTCGTTAACCCCAAAAACAAAATTCAAGGATTCTGGGACAAGCCCAGCCCTGGACAAGGCTGCAAGTTCCCACAGCCTTATGAAAAGCCTCAGGCAATGACCTTTGAAGGAGGAAGCTACGTGGCCCAGGCAGAGGAAAAGGTGGAGGAGGTCACCCTTAGCAAAACTGAGTAGAGGATGGTGTTCAGATGCATGAATAATACCACAGCAGAGCACAGGTTTCAGAATCGGGCAGACCTGGGCTGAAATCCATCCTGTTTCTCTGTGGCCTCAGGCAGGTTGCCTGATCTCACTGAGACTTAGTTTTCTTGCCAGTATAATGGGGTAATACTACATGTGTGTGCATGAATGCATATATGTGTGCTAATCGAAATGTGACTATTCTCTGAGAGCAATGATTTTTTTCACTCATGTACCAAAAGGAGGGAAAGCGTCCTCCTTGCTTCACATGGCTGCTTCCTGGCCATTTCTTTTCCATCTTGCCTACAAAATTTCAGCTCCTTTGAAGTCCGTACCAAGTCTTCACCGTCCATAGCCCCTTCGTTCAGTCTTCTGCTCATCTCCCAGCCACACACTCTCGTTCACCGAAGAGTCTAGCACTTGAATCACTATATTCCTGTCATCCTTCCTTGTGACTCCAATATCCACATAAATTATCTATCCAGTCCCCTAGCTTCTCAAGTCCTGGCTCCCTACCTCTGTAAATATGTTTCTCTGCCCCACCTCAGCCCCTCACTTACATGATTACACTCCAGGACTTTGAGTGCACCAGATCCAATATCTCAAATATAAGCATTCCACTCTGAATACACCCTCCTATCTTTCCAGCTCAGCCCTTGCGAGGCCCCCTAATCCAATAATTCTTCTCTACCACCAAGACCTCTGATTCACGTTCCCCTCCCTCTACCTCACTATCAATCATCTCTTGTCCACACTTACTTTCTTCTTTCCACAGTTCAGATTCGTGGTCAAGCACTATATCATCTTACTTGGGGACACCCTGACCTGTGCTCCCTCTATTTTGTTTCCCCAGCTGAGCCATGTCCAGGTTAAGGCCAGGAGTACTACGCCTATTCTGAGCCTGAAGCTTGGCAGCTCAATGTGGTTGGGAAAAACATACACTGAGCTGACTGACCTTACTTTCCCCTGTGACCACAATCCTGCTGGAAAATCCCACTGGGTTCCCTTGGAGGTTTGTCTTTCTGTTTTTCCAAGATGACTATTTAGCATTTCCTCTATGATGCCTCTTCTCCAATGCTTAGAACACTGGCAACCTTTCTCTCTTACTTTGCTGAGAACACAGAAGGCTTCTGAAGAACCTCTTCAACATCCCACCCCCACCACCAAAAGGGCAAGTATCTGTAGGGACTAATTCTGACTTCCCTGCTACACCGGCTGGACTGTCTGTCTACCAATCCCTCCACCTGTGCAGACGCTCTTGCTTCCTCAAGGACTTCACTGCTTCAATCGTCACTTATCTCCTCTGCATCAATTCTCCCCTCTTTGTGGATTATTCCCATAAATATACAGACATGCTATGGAACTCCCATTTTTTTAAGAATACTTCCCCCCACACCACATCTCCCTCCATCCACCGTCCCATTTCTCTTTACAATTTACAGCACAATGCCTCACATTCTAGGTTTATTCTATCTCTATGCCTCATATTCATACTATTTCACAGATTCTATTCTTATCAAGGCCACCAATAACTTCCATGTTGCCAAAAGCGATGGTTAATGCTCAGACCTCCTCTTACAAGAATTCTCAGCAATCTTTGACACATTCAACCACTCTTCCTCATGCTGAAGCACTGTTGTCACCTGGCTTAGAAGGTACTGTACTCTTATTCACTGGAAGCTCCTCTTCAATCTCTTTTGCTGAATCTTCACCATGTACCAACCTCTACGTGCTGAAATGCTCCAAGACCCAGCCGTTAGCCTGATCTCTGCTCTCCTCTCTTCTCTTCCCCTTTCTTCTCCTCTCCTCTTCACTTCTGCACCTAAACTCTTCCCATAGACGGCCACATCTATTCTTATTATTTTAAATATCACCTGTACGTCGATGATCCCAGAGCTAATATTGCTAGCAAACCTTACCACAATATTCTATCCCCATTCCACCCTCCAACTGTTAAGTCAAAATCTTCATGTAGATACATAATGGCCATTTTAAATTTCCTGGGTCAAAACCAAAACTCTCGATTTCTCTGAGAAAACCCAATCCACGTCCGAAATAGATGGTCAATCAAATCACTTACCACTACCTCCATCAGAACTCTTATAATCTAAGCCAGGGGTCCACAAACTATGGCCCTGGGCCAAATCCAGCCCACAACCTGTTCTTGGAAAACAGTCACCTTTGTTCATTTGCATATCATCTGTAACTCTATTCATGCTACAATGGCAGAATTGAGTGGTTGTGACAGAAACCATTTGGCTAAAATGTTTACTATTTGGTCCGTTACAGAAAAAAGTTTTTGAATCCCAGTCAAAGCCACCATTGTTTCATGCCTTTGGGGTTTCCATGGCTTCCTATTTGGTAGCCTTTCTTCTGTAATATTTCCTGTTCTCCATCCAAAAGATGGAATGATGTTCTTAAAATACAAATCATATCTTATCACTCTCCTACTTAAAATGTTCTACTTGTTTCATCGTATTTGCAATACCATCCACACTCAATCTCATGTCTGAGATGATCTGGGTCTGAATTACTCTCCAACTGTATTTCCTATAACTTCTCTTCTTACTCACCAGGCTTCAGCCACTTAACCTTTTTACTCTTCTTCAAATAGGCCAAGAACTTTCACCCTTCAGGGACTTTGCACTTGTTTCTGCCTAAAGAACTTTTCATCTACATATCCCGGTGGCTGTTTGTTTTCATTATTTAGATCTCTGCTCTACTATCGGCCCCTACTCTCTAAGAATGTCATTCTCATTTGACAGGGACTTTGTCTCTGTCATTGACTGCCATGTCCATAGCATCCAGAACATTGCAGAGCCTCGATATATAACTGTTGAATATGTGAATGAATGAGCCCTCACCTAGAGATTAGCATAAAGAACTGTGGGAACACAAAGCAAGGGCACCTAGCACATCTGGGCACTGAGGAGTGCTAAGAAGGCTAGCAAAGAAGAGGTGAGTGTATGGAGAAGGAGGCGTTCCAGAAAAGGGTCAAACACGTGCGGACAGGAGCCATGAGAGAAGGTGGCACCAGGTGTAAGTACTAGGCACCTAGAGCATACTGTATATATTGATAGAGATTATAGCTATAGATGAGGACTTGGGGTGAAAATTGGCATAGAACAGATGATAAAAGACCTTAAATGTCAAGCTAGTATATTTATATTTTTTTTCCTAAGTCATTGAGAAGTTATTAAAGACTAAACAGGATGGTAGCAGAAATGCTAGAATCCAATATTAGTGTTGTCCTTACTCAAACTCCACATTCTTTCCCTTGTACTATTAATAGTTCCTCTGGACTTTCAGCATGAATGCTATTAATTTGGTATCTGGTTCTAGAGTCAAATTTAAAATTTTTCATGATCTAAGCTGCATCAGCCCCACTTCTGGAATCCCGTAATAAAGTAATTACCTAAAATCCTAGAAAAATATATGCACAAAAAGGTTTAGCACAATATTATTTACATTAGGGAAAATTAGAGTAAACTATTTTACAGGAATGAAATGATTAATAAAATTATGGTATATCTACTCATTGTCATATTATGCAGTTATTAACTGATGTTTTTTTCTAAAGGGACAGAAAAAAGACCAGTGGTTACCAAGTGCTAGAGGTAGAGAGGGGGGCTGATCACAAAGGTTTATGAGGGAATTTTTGGTGGCAATGGAAATGTTCTATATCTTGATTGTGGTGGCGGTACACATTTGTCAAAATTCATAAAACTGTGCACCAAAAAGGATGAATTTTGCCATATGTAAAACATATCTCAAAAAGCCTGAAGAACATTTCAAAACTATGTTTTTGATTATTGATTATTTTGAATGCTATGGGGAAATTATAGGTGTGATATGAAACAATATCAAGTAACATTAAAACTATGCAGAGAAAAAATACTAGAAGAAACTATGTCAAAATACAAATACTAGATTATTGAGATAGGAGAAAAACGGTGCTTTCTACTTTTTCTTCTTTTATGTGTTTAATTATGGTAATGAAAGAAGTAAATTTGGCTTTAAAACATGTTAGATCACAGAACTTATTCTGAAGTTTGTTTCAATTGTCCTTGACTTTAGGGTTCTTTGAACACCACACACCATTTTGCTTGTCTGTGATCTACTGGAGAGAAAATAGTGGCTAGTACAACGGACAGCTCCTGGCTTTCTGGGGTGGCTTTAACATGGACTTGGAATGGGACTCTCAGAAAGCCGCCCCTCCCGTAGCCCTGCGGCCATTCCCCAGGTCAGGAGAAAGCTTTGCTCACAAATGGCTCTGTGATTGAACGTCCTCTGTTAGCAAAACTCACATCCCAGTCCTGCCTCCCTCCCCAGACTTATAAACGTGAGACACACTTAGAAAACTCAGTGACCGTGAGAGATAAATGGTATTATTATCCAGACACTTGAAAAGTAGACAATCTCTTCAAAACCATTTCATAAATCACATCTTAGAGCTTGTCAGAAAATTCATACCGCAAACAATAACAATTGTGTCCTTTGAAAACGGATCTTAAACTTTCACCTAAGTCCATTGGAACCTTTTTCCCCAAGTGCGGTGTGAGTTTTTGCTTCCTAGTCTAAGTGGTGATGACGGACGGAAACGGTGGTGAAGAGACAACATTCTAATGAGGACAAGACGAGAAACCAGGAGACGAGATGGAAAAGCCATAATAAATTATGGATTTTGATAAATTACCCCACACTGTAGAGTTTCAATTACAGAAACACACAGTTTACACAAGTAATTACTGAAGAAATTACCGCAGAAGCACATCCATTCATTGAATTACGAGGCATCAATTCTCTCCCCTGATTGCATCTTCAGTTCCAAGAATGGCAATCACAGCTCCACACAAAACCTTAATAACACAATCTTTTTTGGATTAAAAAAAAATGCCATTGGATGAAAAATGTGTAAGGGATGATAAGAAAAGGCTGTTGATTCATTTCGAGAAAGAAAATGGCTTCAATGAGTTAATTGCAAAGCCAGAACTTTGACAGTTGGAAGTCGATTACCCAAGAAGCCTGTTCTGAATGTGAGTCCTGATGTTCTCAGAGGTCTTTGGATCATGTTGGGGGTCAGAAGAGATTATCCTTCTAGGGTAAGGCCCAGCAACCAGTGCACTCTGTTGATGTTGGCATGACACATGACAACAGGTCTAGCTGGAACTTTAAGGACTTTTAGTCTAACTTTCAATCCCATGCTAAAATCCTTTCCTCAGCTCAATATCCAGAATATATGTAAATTATATGTATATATGTATACACGTGTGTGTATGTATACACACAGTATTATATGTAGACATACACACAAATATATGCATGTGCATACATGCACACACATACACACACATGTAAACCCCCTATCGTAGACAGTCTTAGTGCCCTCTCATACTCTCTCACTCTTATCACTTCAGTGGACACCAGCCTTACTTGCAACACCAAATGCAAGGCCTGAGCACTCTCTTTGGCACCTAAAGCACTTTGCTCACCTGCGGGGAAGGCCAGAAGTGTCAGAGAATTAGTGTCCCCTGGAAGCGGTCCTTAGCCAAGGACTGCTGGGGGTTGGTGTGTAAATACCCCTGCTTCCTTTCCATCACAGGAATAACTCTGAGGCACAGGGCCAACATTATTTCTCAGAGATTTTCCCAGTGGGATTAAGCTTCTGGGACTCTCGGCTGTCATGAGTTTTAAAATGTGCACTTTGTTTCTGCCTCCTCTTTCCTGTCTTGGTCTCCACTCCCTTACTTATTTTCGTTGGGATCATCTCCAGAATACTGGACTTAAATCCTTGTCTTAAGCTGTTCTTCGGGGGGGAAATCCAATGTAAAACATTCCTCATCTTTAAATTGGGGATAACGATAGTCCTGTAGTGAGCATTAAGCGAAAAAGTGCGCACAAAGTCCTGACCACCGCGCCTGTTCAAGCAAATGATCAATTGATATTTACTATTATTGCTGTTATTGCCATTTTTGTTAAAGTGTATTTACTCACTATCTTCTACTTGTACCAGGTCCTCTCAGTCTCATTTGCTGTCTCTTTCCAGTGCTGTGGCTTTCAGCCCCCCAACCACTAAAATCCAGGCTGACCAAAGGAGGACAATAGCCCTAAAGGTGTTCATTGCCATCCAGCAGGTGTGGCTTCCAAACAGACCTTCCACCATGGTGTCCAGATCCCTCAGGCATCTTTGGGAACCAAAATCAATGAGGGATTCACACACCAGAAGCTATGTGTTATTTTTCTTTATTGTAATCTTGCATCTGTGTATACCTTCCTTGCTGGAACAGCAAAAGCAAAGCACCTCCTCATACTGTTGGGTGCAGACTCTGGTGCTGATGTCCAAAGGGTAAAAGGTTATTGGCCCTCGACATGACAGCCTTCCTCTCCAGAGGACATAAACAGTAGTGGCTCCACAATCCAAGCAAACAAGGAAAATGAGGAAAATGGAGAAATGCAATACACGGTGAGTTGGAGAATGGGGACTCAGCCTAGAGGATTTAAATTATTATATCTTTCAAAACTATCTGACAGCCAACCAATCCATATAGCCTACAAAGTGTGCAGCCTTGTCTTTGTCTGAACCCAGCACTTGACAGTTTATAGAGTTCTTTCGCATCTCATACAGCATTTGGTTATCTTGACAATCCTGTATGGTCAGCAGGAATTTATTATGAGAATCTTCACTGTAGAGTGCAGGACACGGAATACCTCAAAATTTAACTGACTCTTATAACCGAAGAGCACGCAGCTAAACCTGGTGGAGTGTCTGATTTCAAATCCAGTCTTGTTTTTCCTAACACACTCAGAGGTGGGGTCTTCAGGGAAAGAATCTCCTTCACAAGGTCACGAAGGGCTCAATCACCATTAACTCCACTGCCATTGAGAGGGGCCAGTGCTCAAGAGAGTGAGGATGACTCGTAGGAACTCATATATGGGAGTAGATTAGTCGTTCATAAAGGATAATGAACTTGCAGAATAAAGCACAAGAGGCCATTCAACAAAGGAGTAGGACTTTCGGTTTATGGGGTATACTGGGTCACTGCTGCCCCTCAAATTCATATCCACCCATAACCGCAGCATGTGCTGTTATTTGGAAATAGGGTCTTTACAGACGTAATTAAGGTACAGGTTAAGAGGAGATCACACTAGATTAGGGTGGACCCTAAATCAATGGCTATCCTCATAAAAGAAAAAAACACACACAGAGATGTGCAGAAGAAGGCCGTGTGAAGACAGAAGCAGAGTTTGGAGTGATGCCGCCACAAGCCAAGGAACACCAAAAGCCATGAAGAGCTGGGAGAGGCAAGGATTCTCCTCTTGGGTTTTGAGAGGGAGTGAGGCCCTGCTGACACTTTGATTTCTGACTTCTGATCTCCAGAACTATAAAAAAACACATTCCCATTGTTTTAAGCCATCACACTTGTGGTAATTTGTCACAGCAGCCCTAGAAACCCACGACATGAGGTGACTGCCTAGATGCAAGGAGGGCTCACCATGCACCAGGTACTGAGCTTTCACAGCCACTTTGCCATTCAATCGTCACAACGCACCTGTAAGACGGACAACATCATCCTTGTTGTACCGGTGAAGAAACTTCGAGAGGGGAAGTGACTCACTCAGAATCACACAGCTCCCAGGTGGCAAAGCAGGCATTTCAGCTCAGAGCTGTATCTCCACCACCTCTGAACCTAAACCGAGTTGAAGTGTGATTGTGGGACTCACAAAAAATAAGTGAGAAACTAGCAGCCCCATGGACGCCAAGGTATTAATGACAAAGGGCATGAGATTTAGAATCAGGTGGTTCTGATTGCAAATCTGGCTTCCTCACTTAACCCTGTTCTGAGCATCTACTAAGCGCCTATTACCTGCTTAGGCACTTTGGCTATTACATTGTCCCATTTGATCTAATCCA
>CAUYSK010072994.1:0-15602 GCA_963575035.1 Avahi laniger
TGCTGCTATAAACATTCGGGTACAGGTGTCTTTCTTATACGGTATCATTTGCTCTTTTGGGAAGATGCCCAGGATTGGGATTGCTGGATTGAATGGTACTTCTACTTGTATCTCTCTAAGATATCTCCATATTGCTTTCCACAGAGGTTGCACTAGTTTGCAGTTCCACCAGCAGTGCATGAGTGTTCCAATTTCTCCGCATCCACGCCAACATTTATTGTTTTGGAACTTTTTGATAAAGGCTAGTCTCACTAGAGATAAGTGATATCTCATTGTGGTTTTATATTTCTTTTGAGCACTTTTTCATCAGTCTTACTTTTTCTACTTTGAAGATAACATATGCTTTTTTGCCCCATGGCTGCTTTTAAGATTTTTTCTTTGCCTTTACTTTTCAACAGTTTCACTGTGATGTGCATATTTGCAGTTTGCTCCGTATTTTCTCTGGTTGGGGTCTGTAGTGTGTGTTTCTGAATCCATAGCTTGATGATTATGCTTTTGCTAGTTTTGGAAAATTAAAGATCAGTACCTCTTCAAAATTGCTTCTGTTTCATTCTCAATCTCTCTCTTTACTCTAGTAGTCCAGTTACACATATATTAGAACTTTCACCATGTAGTATGTATTTTATTATGCTCTTTTCAGCATTTTCCATCCTTTTTTCTCCATCTGCTTTAGTCTATATAAGTTTTTTACCAGTATCTCTTCCAGTTCACTCATTCTCTCAACTGTGTCCATCTGATACTGAGTCCTTTCATACAACTATTACAATTTTCAGTTCTTAAAATTCTGTTTTATCCTCTTTTTATAGACTCCAATTATCCAGTGAAATTTTCCATTTTATAATCTATTTTCTCAGACATGTCAATCACAATTCTTAAGAGAAAAACGTATGACTGATAAATAAAATATCTTGGATACTCACAAGTCTGTATCTATTGTCTGTTTTTTCCTTGTTCTGTCTCTTGATATGAATGGCAATTTCTTGTTGACTGCCAAAATCCGTGATTGAAATATTGTAGAACCACAGTGTTATCTTCCTCCACAGTGAACTCACAGTATCCTTTGACAGAGAGTGAACAGGTCACTGTTGCACTCTTTGAAGACTTAGTCTACTTAGACCTTAGGATGTAATAAACTGAAAGTCTAGGGTATTTATTACTACCTGTATTTTGGCAGGTCTTGGACTCCAATTTTTATCTCCTTATCACCACAAAACTGCCAAAACAAAACAAAACTCCACTCTGCTTCGTAACTGCTTTCTGTTCAGGTTCATTGCCTCTGACTCTGCCTGGTTTAAGAATCAGAAAATGTCTCAAAGGGAAGACTGGTGCCAAGTGTGAACTTACTTCTCTGTACCTGCTTTCCCTCTGAGATCTTGGCCTTTTCAAGACCTAGCAGACACAAACTCCACTTTGTCAACCAAGCTCCAAAGGATTACCTACCTATAACTCCGCTTAGCTCCTCAGCCTCTTTGTCTATTCCGAGAATTGGAAAAATGTCCCAGGGGAAAAGAATCATGCAGAATATACATCTCACCACAGTAAACTTCTCTTTTATCTTAGATTTTGGTCTCTTAAGTCCTGGCTGCCTTACAGCCCCGAATCCCTTCAAATAACTGTTTTTGATCTTTTCTTTTGGCTTTTCTAGTTGTTGTCAGTGGTAATTTTGGTCTTTTATAAGCCATGTCATCACATAAGAAGCAAAAGTCTTTGGTTTCATGAAATATTTTTGTCATAAAACACTTTCCCTCCTTCTCATGTCAAATCCAACACTTCTGTAGGTATCTGTAGTACAAGATAATGCTCTATATATCTATTCTGACAACATTATCTCCCCAAATATATTACGAAAGAACTCCTACAAAATACCTGTAAGACTTCAAGACTACACATTGCGTGCAGAAGCAGAGATTTCCTGTGGAATACCCATGAAAGTGTGTCTTCAGAAGCTATCCTATTGTTTGAATCAAAGGTACAGGCAGTCCTAGTCAATGACTGAGTATGGAAGAAGTACTAGATCCTGGCCATTTCTACTTATCATGGGATTCTTCTACAGGGAATCTTTGTGCCTATGTTCTGTGTTGAACTGGCCTAGACTTTCAGAATGATATCCATATCTGAGGCTATCTCAATGCAAACTTTCTTTTTTTCTTCTCTCCTTTCATAGGTGTCAGACCTGCATTGCAATATGAAGGCTCTCTCTGCCTATTCCTGCTCCTTCTCCCTTTAACCTTCACAGGAGTTACTGCACATAGCTTTTGTACTTCTAACTCCACCTTGGTGTCTGCTTCCTAGAAGACTTGAACTGACACACACTCAAATAAATCCCACTCTTCTAGATATATCTCCTTTTCTTATTATTCATGATGGCTGAAGAACTAGAAACTCTTCTTGGTTGGGCTTTCCCACCAGTTTCTGTTGTGTGTAATGTGGTAAGATTAATCTTGCTTCCCTGGGAACTCAATGGTGACCACTTCTCAAATATTAACATCTCTTCTCTATGCAGTTTGCTATGGATTTTTGTTGTTATCATTATTGCTGTTTTTTGGGGGAATGTCATATTTATTAATTTATTCTCCTCTTTATTCTTTCATTTAAAAAGAAAACCTTATTCAGCATTTAACACATACTAGACACTTTGCTGGAGAATTTTCTTCTCAGAAAAAAAAAAATGTCCTAAGAGTATTTAAAAAAAAAACCTTACCATCTGCCAGATCATGTTCAATCTCTTTTTGGCATCTCTCTTGCCCACCAGACTATAGACTTCACTCCGCCCCAGCCATGTGACAGCCTTTGTCATTCTAAGGTTTCAGTCTGTGAATAAGCTGAATGTTACTATTTATGGCCCAATTGTAGCCCTGTTTCTGAACAAACACCTAATACTTTTGGCTAGGCTACGTGAGTGGCTCTGAAAGTTTGAGTATTACTTCTCCTTACCATCAAATAATACCTAGCCTGCTTTGGGTTCCTTTCCTCATATTTTCTGATGTGAATTACACAGCCAAGGCAGTAGGGGATTTAAAAGGAGATCACAGGACAGCATTACTAATAGCAAATTTGGGAAAAAGACTTGCCAGGAAACAGGGTTTAAAAAGAAAGTGGCACTAGGCAACTATCATGCTGATAGTTTTCCAAGGACTGGCATTTCCCCTAGAAGTATGACTGGAGAGAAAGCTCTTGATGACCTGTGGGAAGCTTGTAATGGCTTCCTAGTTCACTTCCATTACTCAGGCTAAAATAACTCTCATTTCAGGAAACACTTTTCTCAGTAATTCTCCTAAAACCCATGGAACAGTTTTTCATTATCATTATGTGGCAAAGAGGAAAACTAGATCTCTGACTAAAATGCCTGTTCTAAGGCAGTTCTGAGCACAAGTGCGCTGGTGACTGAAAAAAAAAAAGAGGTGATATGATTCTAACATATTGTGCATTTCTAGGCTTGCCAATCCCTTCCATGGTCTCATGGCCAACTCTGCACTGCTGAATAATTTTAAAGAAAAAGCTAGGCCTCGACAGTTAGAGAAAGATGAGCTCTCACTCTTCCCAGGGTCTAACACCAGGGTTCCAATTTTGTCTGGCTTGCATGGATCAGTAATTTCCTCCCTTCTTAACAGGGACCCCACACTGAAGTCTACTAAATTGTATGGAGCAAAGTCTGCAATAAAATACAAGCACGATAAACTCAAATGAGAAAATTGAAAATATGACTGATAAGCCAAAGGATCTCAAGATAAGGAGTTGAAATACCACAAAGAAATGAAGATTACAGCAGGGTTATGTGTTCAGAAGACAAGCACAGTGTAAAGCTTGCTGATACATTTTCCCAATTCTAAAAAGGACAGTAAATCAGAAACACTCAAACCGCCAAAGATGAGATGATACTGAAGCAATTTTACAATCTTAATCACAGTGAACTCTCTCTCTTTTTTTTTTTTCCTTACATACTCTGTGAATGAGTCAATGCTTCTTTTTCCTTTTAAATTCAGTAGGAAATTTATGGTTGAGCTAGATAAGAAAAATGTGCAGAATTTGTCTGCTCTAGTCTGCCACTAGAATTTGCTACTATTAGAGAGAGAGCGTGTGTGTCAGGAAATATTTCTGACCAAACTGTAAGGTAACCCTGTGTAGCACTCTCCCACCATCCCTTTCTGAGCTCCTCCTGGTGACATACCCAGAAGTCCCCACCCCAGGGAACCAATTCTGTGTGCCCTTCTTCCTCTTCACTCCCTATGGTCCTTGACCTGCTGAGGTGTTAACTCTACCAAGCTGTCAGGACAGAGTGTGACATTTGGCCTCTAAACCTTGGCTCAGCTTCTTCCCTGCCTGGGATTCCATCCCTACCCTTCTCCATCTGTTTAATTAATGACTATTCTTAAAGGCACACATAGTGGCCATGACTCCTGATTACAAGTAACTAAAATCATACTCGACCCAGCTTAGGTCAAAAGGTATTTGATGAACTTAGGTACCCAGGCCACGGGCAGAGTAGAATCTAGCTGGCCACAAGATGTCTGGAGCCAAGGTCCCAAATGCAGTCAGGGCTTGCCATCTCCATTTTTCATCTCCAATACTCTCAGTGGTTCAGCTTCATTCTCTCCAAGAAGCTTTCACATAATGTTGGAAATATGGTCTTCTGCAGCTCAACTCTTTCCAGCTTTGCCAACAGAAAGGAACTGCTTCCTTTCTTTAGGCCAAATTTTAAAATTCTGTGGAAGGATGCTGACAGCCTAAATTAAGTCACATACTCAAATTTATGCACCTAGAACCAGGCCAGTGTGGTTTTCAAGCCCCAGTAGGACTACATGATTGGAAGATACCACAAAGAGAATTCCCTAAAAGAATTTCCTAAAAAGATGGAGTTTTTCTAGAAGAAGAAAAATATGATAGGTAGACCAAAAAGTGTCCTCCTCTATGTCAGTAGCTTAGTTCTGTCTCTGTTCAAAGTATTACCTTCACGCACTTGGACAAGTCACTTTGATTTTCTCCACCTCAGTCTCTTATCTATATAAAATTAGGAAGTTGAGTTGAATTATCTCTAAGGATCTTTAAGGTCTAAACTGTATATGTTTCTAAGGCCCTTATTATAAAGACTTTCTTGAACATCCTATGCCACTCTCTCCATTCTCTGAATCTCAGCATTGCTGATATAATTTTTATGGATGATATGAAGAAAAGCACTTATGTTGGATTTTATAATTATCTTGATTTAACTATTGAGGTGTTAATTTAGGATATTGAGAGTGTCAGATGTGTATGGCTCCGAAAAAGAAGGCTCAACAACAAGTTGTGGAATCATGATAAATTACTCACTCAGAGACACTATGGAGGAGGTAAAGGGGTTAAACAAAAACAGCTAAGATAAAGTTACTTTAAAAACCACCACTATGGAAACATATGTAACAGAAACATCTGTACCCCCATAATATGCTGAAATAAATAAAAAAAATTTATGTAAAAAAAAAAAAAAAAACCACCACTATGAAAAGAAAGAAAGGAATTCCTCTTGCAGTCACCAGGTAAGATGGGAAGTTGAACACAAGTATTAAATCTCTTTCCAAATCATCACCATTGTCAGACTAGAATAACTAATGGAATGTAGAGGATAGTAATAGGGAAGGAATTTCACCTCAATCACAGAAAATGAAATTAGACCGTCTATGAGCCATAAGCTTCAAGAAATTTCAGCTAGACATATTGTGGATAGAAATATAATTATGAAGGATATTAAGATACTTTCATGAGAAAGCAATGCCAGATTGTAAGAAAGAAGAGATACCAGAAAAGCCACCACAAATATATTATAATGAGGTTTTGGCTCAAAGCATGTAAAAGACAAGGGATAAGTAGAAGCCAATTCTTTTAGAACCCATTTCAACAATTTTGGTCAACAATATTCAGTAGTTGTTACTGAATAATTCGAAAAATACTCAATAAAACCAGTGAAAGCAGTAAGAGGGCTTCTTAATGCAACAAGGTTTTCCTTTCCAGTAGAAGATAATAGAATGAGGATGCAGGCAGGCGTTCTTATCCTAAGCATCTGAAGTGGAGACTGAGATAAATCGAAACTAGATGCAATGAGCTAGTCCCCAGTGCACTAGCATCACTAACACAGAAGAAGCTCTGCAGAGATGAATTTTGTCTTTTGAAAATGCAGAGAAAATAGAATTAGAGATTTAAAATATTTAAAAGTTTAATAGATATTGTGGACAAAGAGTGAAGATGAGGAAACAGGTAACAAGTGTTCATAACAATGCACCAGTAAAAAAGAATGAAGCAATTATCAAAGATATAATAAAATCAAACTTAACTGAAGTAAAGGAACATAAATTAAAGTACTGAAAGAATTTCATGCATGCCAAGCAAAATCAATCAAAGGGGAATCACATTTAGACAAATTTCTGGCAGACTGTTGAACAAAAGAGAAAAAAACTCTATGAACATCAACATAAAAGTTACCAACAAGGGAAAAAACTAAGTTTTTTCTCAGATTTCTTTTCTGTTACATAAAATGGAGCAAATTTTGTGATATTAAAAGGAAAAAGTTGTGGTCAAGAATTCTATACCCAAATTTATACTTGAATAGAAATGAAGAATGTATAAAGAACACAGATAGACATTTTCAAACATGCAAGACCCAAAAAAGTTATAATATGCAATGGAAAAAAAATCCAGAATGGAAGAAGTAATAGAATTAAAGTAATTTTCAAACAAACAAAATAATATCTAAATATCTGTTTTAAATATGGTTTATAAGAGGCTGGGGCAAGATGGCTGACTAGAGACATTGTTGCCAGATCATCTCAGAAAGAAGGAAATGTTTTAGATAAAAAAAAAAAAAAACATAGCTCAGGTGTAATTCTCAGGTGCCAGAACGTACTGGAGATTTCATGGGAAGAAGTTGTGAGTACAAATAGAAACAAGATATTGGCAGAGAACAACCCCCGAGAGGCTTGGAGTTCAGCAAAAAGAGTTACGGGGCTGGTGGGGGCAATCTGTGTCTGCCTCCCTCATATCTCTGACAGTCAGTAGGCTCCCAAACTGCTGGAGAGCTTTTCTACCCTCACCAGCCCAAATGTTGCTGCTGCCAGTGAACTGGAAGCTTCTTGAAAACAAAACACCAGGCTGCCAGCCCCCTCAGTGTTGCTGCTCATCATCACAGACCTGAGCCAAGATGGCAGGCACCGTATTGATTCCTCACCCACTGTGTACCTTTGTCTTCCCAAAGGGGCTTGGGCTCTTCCAGTTTTCTTGTCACTTGTTCCCACACAAACATTTCCAAACTCCGGCCGAGTTTGCAGTAGCCACAGGGTCCAGTGTGTCCCAGAGAATCTGAATGATCCCAGAGCTCGAACATTCTGGGTGAGATGTCTTCTAGGGAGAAGGAGAAAGATGACTAGAGTGCCAGCTCTCCTCCATTCAGACTCCTCTCCTCCCCCTCCTTTCTCCTTCCCACTACTGCTAAGTGTCACAGGTGCCCCAAGGAACAATTGAGCTGGGGCTCTTAAGAGTGGCTGCTTCCCCTGTTGGCATGTCCACTACATCAAGGCTCCCACAGAGTGGGCTCACATTTTTCCTCTTAAAGACCTGCAGGAAACTAAGGGGTGCTTTGATTGAGAGCTCCCTGTCCACAGACCCTCCCCGGTGCTGCTTACCTGGCTGCTCCAGCAGAGCAGGGCATACCCTGAAGCAGAGGGACATTAAGCCCACTTGAGGACTCCACAGCCAACTTTAGACCAGCATACTTTTCCCTGGCACAGTCAGGGATTAAATTTGGGGAACTAGGGGACATGCTTGCATGCCACATTCTGTAACCCCAGGACTCGATCATGTCACTCAGGTGCACAGAGGGGAGTTGTGTGAACTAATCTTGGGAAGTTAGGGAGCCCACATAGGCAGAACTGAAAGGAGAGTGTATTGTGGGTCTCAGCTACAGCACACTCATTGAGCACCCCTCCCCATACAGGAAAGCTATACTTTCAGCTTGGGGCAGGATCCTAGGCAGGGAAGCTCCCAGCTCACAGTACCATTGCTGGTGAGCTCACCTATTTTGGGCTGCTGCCTGCAGCCAGACCCCAGAAGGAGACCCTGCAGCAGGGGAAGAAAGAGAAGAGCAAAACCTGCTCCTGACAGCCAGTCTGTGAATCCAGATGGCCCCTCCTCCATGAGCAGACTTTCTGATTTGGTGGGGCCACTTCAGCCCCTCCCTAGTGGCTTTCTTCAGTGTCCTGGGAGATGGCCCTCAATGCCTGCCAAGACAGCTGTTGTGCCCACCTTTGTGGAGCCTGAAGGCAGGCTCATCCCATCCAGCCCCACCCAGTCTCACTCCTCTACTCACTTCTGCAGTGGTGGAGAATAAGGAATCACCTGCAAACTCCAGTGCCCACCAACCACCTGGGACGTTTGAGTGCTTCTCCTTATGGAACAGAGTTGGTCACAGGTCCCAAGAAACAGCACTGCAGCTGACTTTTTCCTGTAAGCACCACCTACTGGCAGGGAGAACTTCTACAGCCCATTACAGCACTTACTGACTCAATCATACAGGATGTGGCTGATTCTTACCCACAAGCATCACCTAACATCTCAGAGATTAAACTGGGCATCCCAATATAATTCACACTGCTAAGAAGACCACAGGGCTGGGGAAAGAGAAAGGATTTCAAAGACCTCCATCTTCCCTCATCAACAGGAAACAGAGAATCAGCCCACAACATAGTACATCACTTCTACAGCCTACAAATGACTAGTAGTTGAGAAAACCACCACACTAACGATATCCAAAACAGAGGTATCCATCGAGAACCTAGACACCATCAAAGTACCCACAAAGAAATAAATAGTAGCATCTTAATAGTCAGGGACTTCAACACTCCACTGATAGTCTAGACAGATCATTCAACCAGAAAATGAATAATGAAACACTGGACTTAAACAGGACTCTGGAACAAAGAGACCTAATGGACATTTATAAAACATTCTACCTAAAAACTACAGAATATACATTTTTTCTCATCAACACATGAGAAATTTCCAAGATTTATAATACCTTAGGCCACAAAGCAAATCTCAGCAAAAGCAAAAAATCGAAATCATATCATGTCTTCTCAAACTATCATGGAATAAAACTAAAAGTCAATACCAAGAAAAACAGTCAAATCTACACTAAGTCATGGAAATTAAACAACTTGATGCTGAATGATCCCTGGGTCAATGATGAAAATACAATGGAAATCAAAAGATTCCTCAAACTGAAGGATAAAAGGGACACAAGTTTTCAAAATCTATGGGATACAATAAAAGCACCCCTAAGAGGCAAGTTCATAGCCTTAAATGTCTATATCAAAAAGACAGAAAGATCACAAATTAACAACCTAATGTCACATCTCAAGGAACTAGAATAAGAAAAACAAACCAAACTCAAAGCCAGCAGAAGAAAAGAAATAACAAATCTTATAATAGAAGAACTAAATAAAACGGAAATCAAAAAAAAGTACAAAGGATCAATGAAACAAAAATTTGGTTCTTTCAAAAGATAAACCAAATCAATAGAGCCATAGCCAGATTAACCAGAAATAGAAGAGAAATGACTCAAATAAGCTCATCAGAAATGAAAAGGGAGACATTACAACTAATACCACAGAAATAAAAAATACCATCCATTAATACTATGAAAACCTCTACATAGGACCGGGCACAGTGGCTCATGCCTGTAATTCTAGCACTCTGGGAGGCCAAGGCAGGAGGATCACTCAAGGTCAGGAGTTCGAGACCAGCCTGAGCAAAAGGGAGACCCCGTCTCTACTAAATAGAAAGAAATTAGCTGGACGACTAAAAATATAGAAAAAATTAGCCAGGCATGGTGGCGCATGTCTGTAGTCCCAGCTACTCGTGAGGCTGAGGCAGAAGGATCGCTTGAGCCAGGAGTTTGAGGTTGCTATGAGCTAGGCTGATGCCATGGCACTCCAGCCCAGGCAATGGAGTGAGAATCTGTTTCAAAAAAAAACAAAGAAAAGAAAAGAAAACCTCTACATAAGCAAATTAGAAAACCTAGAGGAAATGGATAAAGTCTCAGAAAGACACAACCTCTCAAGAACGAAGCAGGAAGAAGTAGAAACGTGAACAGACCTATAATGAGCAAGCAACAAGATTGAAGCAGTGATAAAGAAATCTCCCAATGAAAAAAAAGCCCCAGACCAGATGGATACACAGCCAAATTCTACCAGAACTACAAAGAAGAACTGATACCTATCCTACAGAAACTTTTCCGTAACATCAAGAAGGAGGGAATCCTCCCTAACTCATTTTAAAAAGTCAGTATCACCCTGCTTGATACTAAAGCCAAGAAAGGACACCAAAAAAAAAAAAAAAAAAAACAACTCCAAAATTAAAGACCAATATCCCTTATGAATATAAATGCAAATATCCTCAACAAAATATTAGCAAACCAAATTCAAAAGCACATCAAAAAGATAATTCACATGACCAAGTGGTCTTCAACCCAGGGACACAAGGATGGTTCAACATATCTAAATCAATAAATGTAATTTGCCACATAAACAGAAACAAAAACAAAGACCATTAACCATATCAATAGATACAGAAAAAACATTAGATAAAATCCAGCACCCTTTCATGATAAAAACCCTAAACAAACTAGGCATAGAAGGAACATACATTAAAATTACAAAATCCATATATGACAAACCCACAGCCAGCATCATACTGACTGGGGAAAAGTTGAAAGCATTCCTTTTAAGAACTGGAACCAGACAAGGTTGCTCACTGTCACCCCTTCTATTCAACATAGTATTGGAAGTCCTAGCCAGAGCAATCAGGCAAGAGAAGCAAATAAAGGGCATCCAAATTGGGAAAGAGGAGGTGAAATTATCCCTATTTGCTGATGATATGATCTTGTATCTAGAAAACCTTAAAGACTCCACCAAAAGACTCCTGAAATTGATAAATAAATTCAGCAACATCCCAGGTTACAAAATCAATGTACACAAATCAGTAGCATTTCTATATATTGATAATGGTCCAGCTGAGAGTCAAATCAAGGACTCAATACCATTCACAATACCATTCACAAAGAAAATAAAATGCCTAGGAATATATTTAACCCAGGAGGTTAAAGACCTCTACAAGAAAAACTACAAAACACTCATGAAAGAAATCACAAATGACACAAATGGAAAAATACCCCTGCTCATGGATTGGTAGAATCAGCATTGTTAAAATGTTTATACTGCTCAAAGTGATTTACAAATTCAACACAATCCCCATCAATATACCAGCATCATTTTACACAGATCTAAGAAAGATAATCCTAAACTTTATTTGGAACCAAAAAAGAGCCCAAACAGCCAAAGCAATCTTAATCAAAAAGAACAAATTTGGAGTCATCACATTACCTGACTTCAAATTATACTACAAGGCTTTAGTAACCGAAACAGCATAGTACTGGTATAAAAACAGAGACATCGACCAATGGAACAGATTTGAGAACCAAGACAAAAAACCATCTATCAACTGACCTGATTTTTGGCAAAGCAGATAACAGACACTGGGGAAAGGAAGCCCATTCAATAAATGGTGCTGGGTAAACTTGATAGTCACACAGAATACATATATACAGAGGATGTTATAGACAACTTTATGTAAATAAATTCAAATGTTTAGACATAATAGATACTTTTTCAGAAAAACAGAACTTTTCCACAGAAAAAGATTAATAATTATGTATATACACAATGTATGTATATATGTATATACATAAAAGTTTGTTTCTGTGTCTTAAGACACAAAAATCTTAACAAGAAAGAAAAAGATTAATAATTGTATATATTAAAATTAAGGACTTCTGTTCATCCAGAGACACCTACAAAAGAGTCAAAAGCAAGCCAAGGTATAGAAGAAGATTAATATGCATATATCTGGCAAATGACTCACACTCAAAATATATACAAATTTCTAATAATAAATTTAAAAATTCTGACATAGTAGAAAAATGGGCAAAATACTTGAACAAGTACATCACAAAAGCGAATATACAAATAGTCATAGATAAGTAAAAGGAAAAAATGTGCTCTGTCTCCTCAATCACCTGGAAGTAAAAACTGAACCCACAATGAGATGGGACTACACACCCAGCAGAATGATTAAAATTACCAAAAATTGCCAAGTATGTGGAGCAACTGAAAATCTCATATGCTACTTCTGGGAATGTAAATTGGTACCAACACATGGAAAAAGCTTGGCATTATTTCCTAAAGTCAAACAACACATGCACACCCTACAACCCAGCAATCCCACTTGTTAGTGTATACCCAACAGAAATGCATAAATATTTACTCCAAAGGAAATGTAAGAAAATGTTCATGGCAATACTATTTGTGATAGTTCCATCTGGAAATTAAACAAATGCCCATTAAAGTAGAAAGAATAAATAAGTGTTGGTATGGTCATATAATGGAATACTACAAAACAATAAAAATGAGCAAATAGCTAAAAACGACAGCATGGATGAACCTTATGAATACAATGCTGAGATAAAGAAGGGGTTAGTGTAAAGTTTATTCATGTAAGTTCAAAATAGTCAAAACTAATCAGTAATATAAACATCAGGATAGCAATCATCTGAGGCAGGGAATTGGTAGTCAAGGGAGAGGGCACATGTGAGGCTATAGCGGTTACACAGATAAGAATCAACCGATTGATACGAATCAACCAGTTCATAACAAATTAATTAAGTCATACACTTATGATTGGTGTACTTTGAAAAAAGTAATAATGTATGTATAAAAAGCAGATAAAAAGTTCAAATGTGGTTGTTTCTTTATGTTACAAATATTTAAGAATTATTAATAATTACTTTAGAACTAATTTAAATATTACTATTTTCTGTGTTGCTCTCAATTTTCAATTTTTTCACAGTTACCAAGAATCACTTTTCTATTTTAAAAGAAAAATAAAAAGTATTTTAAATACAGGAAGATGTCTTCAGGCTGACCCATCAGCTGGCTGGACCAGGAAGGCCAGAGTTAACAGATGAATCCAACAATGAAGATACTTCTTAAAGAAGTCACTGAGCTGAGCAGGAGTGAGTCGTAAGCAAATAAAAAATGAATCAGATCAACAAGTATAAGACATCCTACTTCAAAATAAACTCAATGAGAAATGATCATAACTCATATTTCAGTAGTTCTTTATAGTTTCAATGTGCTTTCCTGTTCATTTTCTCATTTTAGCCTTCTGCGAAATAACTGGGGGAAGGGCTATTACCATCACTTTATAAGTAAACGAGTCCTAGAGAGAAAAAAAAGTAACATGCCAAAACCTAGAATTTGGTAAGCAACTATATGGGGGAAAACAATAGTGACCCAGAAATTCTTATCCCAATCGGTTTGTCTTTTGTGAGAAATGGCAATAGACATTTCTAAATACTCAAAAACACCCAAAATATACCCTATAAGTATTCATCTCAAAACATTACTCAAAAAGTAATTCTAGACAAAAAACAGTAAATAATAACTTTAAAACAAAAATGGTAACTAAGACCATAGGCATTAAAAAGTAAGAATATACCATGGAGTACTATTCAGCTTTAAGAAACAATGGTGATATAGCACCTCTGGTATACTCCTCAATAGAGCTGGAACGCATTCTACTAAGTGAGGTATCCCAAGAATGGAAAGACAAGCACCACATGTACTCACCATCAAATTGCTATTAACTGATCAACACATAAGTGCACATATAAGAATAACATCTATTGGATGTTGGGCAGCGGGGAGGGGGGCAGGGGAAGGAGGGAGGAGGGAACGGGTATATGCATACACAAAGAGTGCAATATGCACCACCTGAAGGATGGACATATTTGAAACTCGGATTTAGCGAGGGGAGGAGGGGGCAAGGGCAACATACGTAACCTAAACATCTGTACCCTCACAATATGTTGAAATAAAAAAAAAAAGGATTTGCAATGAGCATTAAAACCATATAAAGCATAAGCTTACAGAGTTAAACATAAATAACTGTAATAAATGTTACCAAATGGAATCAAGGGAATACAAACAATTCCCCAAAAATCTTGTACTTTGAAGCATATAATAGTCCGAGTCCATAACCATGAATATAGTTAATACTGACATGCATTTGACAAGTCAGGAAGTCAAAATTTATTCCTTTATTCTTAAACTCTGAAAATTAAATATATGCATGAGGTTTCTTTTTTAAACTTTTAAAAAATCATCAGCAGAATTTGAAACAAGAAGTCCTCCTTATTATATTCTCTATAGAGTAAAAAGCAGAAAAGAGAAGAAAAGCGAGAAGCACAAGCATAAAACAAGATGACTGGAATAAGAACTAGTGGCTCAGTTAGATAAATGTAAATGACTTAAACTTTAAATTAATAACAAAAGTTCTAAGATTGGATTAGAAAATAAATTCTAACCAGATGATTCTGACAAAAGACACTCAAAAATGATGCTGAAATTTAAAATTTTTAAAATGGGTTTATATCAGGCAAAGACAAAGAAAAAGCAAAGGCATAAATATTAATATCAGACAAAGTAGATTTGAAGCCAAAGACACTGAATACGGTAAAAGAGAATTATTGTATAATGAAGCATCTCCATATTGAATACATAGCAACTAAAAATATATATTAAATGAAGAAAGAAATATGTGAAATAAAACTTTTTTGAAAAAGGAGATTGTCGGGGTAATTGTGGTAGAAGAAGCTTTAATATAGTTTTCTCAGTCTCCATGAATGTGCAAATATATGACATTTGTTCTCTGCAGGGAATATACCTTCTTTTTAAATTTTATTTTTAATTGAAAAATAACAATTGTATATATTATACATTTATGGGGTACAATGTAATGTTTGATACATATTTACCTTATGAAATAATTAAATCAAGCTAATTAACAAATTCATCACCTCACATACATGTCATTTTTTTGTGATGAAAACATTTAAAATCTGCTCTTTTAGTAATGTTGAAAAATACAATGCATTATAATTAATATTTTAAACCTTCTTCTTAATTGTCTATGAATCGGCCGGGCGCGGTGGCTCACGCCTGTAATCCTAGCTCTCTGGAAGGCCGAGGTGGGCGGATCATTCTGAGCTCAGGAGTTCGAGACCAGCCTGAGCAAGAGTGAGACCCCACCTCTACCAAAAATAGAAAGAAATTAATTGGACAGCTAAAAATATATATAGAGGAAATTAGCCGGGCATGGTGGCACATGCCTGTAGTCCCAGCTACTCGGGAGGCTGAGACCAGTAGGATTGCTTGAGCCTAGGAGTTTGAGGTTGCTGTGAGCTAGGCTGACGCCACGGCACTCGCTCCAGGCAAGAGAGTGAGACTCTGTCTCAAAAAAAAAAAAAAAAAAAAAAAAGATATTTACTGCAGAATTATTTTTTGTAACAGCAAAACAGAGAAACAACATATATGCTGAACAACAGGAAAATGGTTAAGAAAAAAATAATATAACCTATCGACAGAATACTATGCATCCATGAGAAATAGCTATGAACATTGGTAATAACATGAAAATGCTTATAGTATTAAAAATTAGAAAACAAAACATATATTATAGGT
>CAUYSK010072995.1:0-74477 GCA_963575035.1 Avahi laniger
TTAATTTCTTTCTATTTTTGGTAGAGATGAGGTCTCGCTCTTGCTCAGGCTGGTCTCGAACTCCCGAGCTCAGAACGATCCGCCCACCTCGGCCTCCCAGAGAGCTAGGATTACAGGCGTGAGCCACCGCGCCCGGCCAATCCCCACTTATTTTTGTGTGTGTGTATACATATAGCAGGAGAAAGAAAGTAATTTAGTCTTTTGGAATTTACACATTGAATAATTTGTGCTTTCTCGTTTTATCCTTATGTTAAGAATTTCCTTTTTTAATCATAAAACTGAATTTGTTCTCTTCACTCTTAAGCCTATCTTTTAGTCTTCCTAGAAGCCCCGTGTTCTGTGGAACTTAGCATCCGCAACTTTGCTGTAGGACTCCCATCTTCCTTTCCTTCCTCTGAAAATAGAGCTACGCGAGTCTTCATTAGGGTCCCAACTAACAGCCTCTGCCTGCTCCTGTCTCTCCACAGAGCCAGTGGCAGCCCCAGCTCCAGCAGCTGCGTGACATGGGCATCCAGGATGATGAGCTGAGCCTGAGGGCCCTGCAGGCCACCGGGGGGGACATCCAGGCGGCCCTGGAGCTCATCTTTGCCGGAGGAGCCCCATGAACTCCCCATTCCTTCTGAGTCCCTAGCACGTTGTAGAGGCTGCTGCCACAGGAGGCACCCAGGAAGGTGCCTCCATCTTTCCCCTCCCCAATATACCTGATGGTCAACTCTCCTGCTTTGTCCAGTGCTTGGCCTTTCTGGCTGATCTGAGCTGGTGGAGGCAGTGGGGCAAGCAAGCCGTGTGGGCCTTGGTGCTGTGGCATCAGGGTGCAGGACTGGCCCCTGGGTCTGGGCCCTGGATGGAGGATTTTATATCCATGTTATGAGATGCTTTGATACCCATGTTCACCTTCGGGAGAAGTTGCCAGTGGTAGCCTTTGGACTCTTGGGTGCTTTTAGGTATGGCAGCCTCAGGACATGCCGAAGGCTGGGGCAGGGCTGCTGCCCAGTCTTCAGGGTGGCTGCTGGGTTACAGCTATGGCCAGAAAAGGCCCACACTTCTGAAATGTCCACAGCTTTGGGAGGGACTGGGTGGACTTTCAGGGGGAGCCTATGGGGGCAGTTTGCCTTCCACGTCACTCCCTCTCCCAAAGGTGTCTAGAAAATTCCTTTTAGAATCTTTAGGCTGTCCCTCCCCAGCCAACTCTCACCAAGCATTTCTCGATGCCTATTCTGTAATGATGCCAGAATCCAGGTCTCAGAGCTGCGCCAGGAGGCAGGACCCTCTTCTCTGACCTGAAAGTGTAAACACAAGAGCAGTTAAATAACAATACTGAACAACACCAACACGAACAGAGCTCAGCTTTAATATTGAAGAGGGCACCAACCCCCAAGCTGCTGCTCCATCTGCCTGTGCTCGTTCCCCCTGGCATGGCGCTCCCTGTGGCATTTCTGCAGCATCGCAGACATTTCCAAGTTGAGAAAGTACATTTCATGTGCTTTGAATTCTTTGTAAGGAAAGCATTCCTTCAGCCTCCATTCATTTGGGACCTAACGTGGGCAGGAAGGAGCTCAGAGGTCTGTTCCTGCCCTGTGCCTTGGCAGACATTCCTTCCCCACCACTCCCAGTCATGGTCATCCAGCTTCCGCTTGTCTTCTCCTGGGACAAGAGGTTTACCACTTAGGGACAGCCTATCCTGTCCTTTAACTGCTCCCCAGAACATTTGCTCCTTAGTCCCCTTTCTGCCCTAAGGAACCACTCAGAACAAGCCTGCTCCCTCTCCTACGTGAGCAGGGCTACAGTTACTCACGGAGAGTGGTGGTGGGTGACTCACTTGTTCCTCTGACCTGTACTGGTTTGGGTTCCCAGCATGTCCTTTTCGCTGGATGACCGCTACTTTATCAGTGATGCTCTCAAAGGGAGGTACTCAGAGGGACCCATTATTCCACATATGGCCTGAACATCACGTTGTATTTTGCTTCCTCCAGAAAGTTTGATAAATCTCTCTGCATTTCCCGCTCAATCTGGGATTAATGTTGAGAGGTGTTTGCATTGGCAGAAAAGTTTCAAAACTCTCTGGACTTCTTGGCGCCAGCTCTCTTTGTGCCTCAGTGGTCTGCTTGGAGCCCAGCTGCCTCCCTGTGGTTTGGAGCAAAGACCAGGAAGCTCTGTGCTTGAACCCATTGTCTCTTGCTTGCTTGTGGTAGAAACAAAGGCCAGTCCATCCTCATGGGCCTGTGTTGGTCAAATGGGGCTGACACAGCCCTTCCTGTCCCCACGATACAGCCTCCCCACAGCTGGTTTCCATACTGCGGCAACTGTCCCCCTGCCTCCAAGGACTGCCGTCAGGCGCTCAGGTTCTCGAACTCCCCCACCTCACTTAGCTGTGGAACTTTTGGGTCATCCTGCCCTGTCCCTGAAACCGACCCCCAGTGCTAGTTATACTGCTTCCCAGAATTGAGGCGCCCCAGGGTTTCCCTTTCCCTTCTTTGTCAGGTCTTTCCTCCAGGGGCTTGGCAAGTTGGCTTTGCTTCCTGTGGCTATGTTTTAAATAGTGCACGTTGGGTCTGATAAGTGCCCCGTCTGATCCTGGGGCTTTCCATGGCCAAGGACTCCTTCCTAGCCATTGTCCCTTTCACCCTTCCAGCAAACACTGAGCCTCTGCTCTGTGCCAGGTAAACACGATGGCATCCTTGCTCTCAGCTGTGTTGTTGGTAAGACAGACAAACCCGTGTTTACGCTCAAGCCTGATGAGAACTGGGCCAGGCAAGTCCAGAGGCTGTGGGGGCTCACAGGAAGAGGGGCTAACCTGGCCTAGGGCAGGGTGTGTGTGTGAGGGAAAGCTGCTTGGAGAAAGTAGCATCTAAGCTGAGATGTGAAGGGTAAGGAAGCATTGGGCAGGAAGGTATGTGTGCTGAGCAGGCTGGGACTGGGGAGAAGATACGGCTCCTGTAGCCTTGTCTGTGAGGGTGGATAGCAAGACAGGCGGGTAGGCAGGGGCTAGATCATCTTAAGCCATGTAAGGAGTTTAGGCTTATCCCAAGGGTAATAGGGAGTCCTAGAATTTTAATCAGGGCAGTCAGACTTGTATTTTAGAAAGGTTGCCCTGGCAGCTGTGTAATGGATAGACTGGGCTGGGGGTGAGCAGGCTCGAGGGAGAACAGGAAGGAAGCTGTGGCAGTGATCCACCTAGAACGGTGGTGGGCTACCTGGCAGTGGGGAAGGGAAGGAGTGGGCAGAGAGTTTAGGAGTTACAGTTGATGTCAGATCTTTGGGAAAGGTGAGTGTACAGTCGTCTCCTTGAACAGATGGGGACACCAGGGTTCAGAAGGGTGAGGTCATCTGTCTATAATCTCATGGTTAAGAAGTAGACAGGTAGGCCCAGAAACTCAGGTCTGTCTGACTCCAAAGCTGATGCCCTTCCTCCCGCCGCCCACGGCTCTGAAGTGTAGAAGAATGGGAGGTGATGAGGGCTCCCATCGGCCGAGGACCTGGGACTTTATCCTGGGGGTAAAGAACACTCCTGGGGCGGCTTTAGGCAGGGCAGCGGGGACCGGATCCATGTGTGAGATAATCCGACAGCTGTGTGGAGGCTGGATTTGTGGGAAGTGAGACTGGGGTGGGCGACCAGCGAGGAGGCTGACTGGAGCCTCCAGATGGGACGTGGTGGGGGCCTCCGCTGGAGCTGCCGCAGGGGAGCTGGCGGGATGCTGTGAGGTGTGAAGGACAGACTAGCTCTGGGGGACGGAGAGTGGGGAGGCGGACGGGCTGCGAGCAGGTGGACGGGGGTGTGGCAAGAATAAGGGACTTAGGTGAGGACTTGGAGTGAGGTGCCATGGGACAGCCAGGTGGGGATGTCTTACAGACACGTCTCTGGGCTGAGATAGTGATCAGTTGAAGTTCTAAGCTGAAGACTGGGCTTTTGTCATGTGAGAAGGTAATTCAACTTTTCAGGGAAAGAGGAAAAGGGGCTACCCACTAAGGAGTTGGGCTTTATAGGAAATGGTGACTGAGACATGAGACACAGAAGTGGGGCAGCATCTCCTGGGAAGGCGACAGCAGGAGTCACCAAAGCTGAGGGAGTGGAAGGAACTGGACAAAGGGCATGATCAGTGGAGTCAGATGCCACAGACAAACCTAGTAACAGAAGGGCTGACCTAGAACTTGCCAACTTGAGCCATGGTGACCTTGGGGAGACGTTCCGGTGGAACCAGAGGCAGATTGCAGGCATTGAGGACTGAACAGGGGAGATGCAGTGACGCAGGGAGAACCCTGCCAGTGAGGGGTAGGGTAGTGGTTGGAGGGAGGTGGGGTTGAGAGTGAGCTTTTGCAGTTCAGCAGAGGTGAAGTTGGAAATGATCACAAGAACTTTTCTAGGAAGCTAAGGGGAAAAAAAGGAAGAGACCCTGAAATAGAATATGCAAATATGTAGAGATGGGTGAGTTTTCTGAACAGATCCCTTCTCCCGATATAACTCAGATTTGGCTGGGCTGGCATGGACTGGGCTGGCACAGTTTGCTGGGCACATGGGCCCCAGTTCTGTTCCTCGCCTCAACCCCATCTGGTGGGGGCCCCAGACCAAGCTCTCAGAGCCTTACCCTGAGGTGGCTTCTTGTTTCCTCTGTCTCGGGCTTTGTCAATGAATGTTTGGTGAGGATGGTGGGGAGTGAGTTCAGGCCTCTCTATCTGCTTACCCAGCCTCTCCAATAGGTTGTGCCCTTGGTTTCCGTGTGCCTGGCCGTCTTGCCTCCATAAGCTCTGAGGTCGCTAGGAGTAGAATTCAGCCTCCTCCATGCTCGATGCCTTTGCGGCGACCCAGGCACTAGCCTGCTGTATCTTGGCGAAACTAGCTAACAGCAACACAGTACAATCTTGCTCATTTATCAAGCACCCTCTCTGGGCCAGGCACTGAGCTAGGCACTCACACGTGCCATCTCAGCGGATCCTCATAACAACTTTGAGAAGTGGATCAGATTATCCCCATGTACAGACATGTGCTTCCGGTTAGTAGAACATGACTGAATGCTGGGAAACGGGCCTTTCCAGGGCTTGGGTGGGATTGTATCAGCATGATGCCATCTGTAATGCACCCACCTGGGACCTTGTGCCGGGCTGGCTGATGAGTCTGCTAACCACTCATCCTGGGAGCAGCGGCTCAGGCCTCGGAGGGGAATTAGGCTTCTAAGTCATACTGTCTGAGGTTTAGATCACTTTTCCACAGGTAAACTAAATTCTTGGTGCCTCGGTTGTGTCCCATTTGACATTTTCCCTCAATTTATATAAGTGGATATTGACAGTGTGTATCAGAGGCCAGGCATTCAAAGTTGGGCTGGTGAATGTTCTAGGTGGAGTCAGGGCCCAAACAATGAAATAACTCTAACAAGGACAGGAACGAGCAAAGTCTAAGGTCCTGCAGTGGGAACCAGAAAATTAATTGCTCTTATGCAGCATGGAGTCTTGTTTCTTCTCCTCCTGGGCCCACATTCAAACTCACAATCTTTCTCAAACCAGCATCCCAGCGAGCCACTACTGATGGTTGGGAATTGACCCAGGGATAACCCTCGGCTAAGATCAGCAGGATTTAACAGCTTGCTGTCTCAATCCAATAAGACAGTGCCTTTGGAGGTGCCAGAATCAGGAGCAAAGAAACCAGTCTGTTAGCCCTTTGCTGCTCAGCCTCCACCCTAGGGGTTGTGTTTTGATCTGAAACTTGATCTTTGAAAGGGATGGACACAGTCTGGACTGCTTGGCACCTAGGAAGGGCTCTGTGGAAGTTTGTTAAGTGACTGATCATGTCCTGGGAATCAACCGGGATTAGAGAGACTCCAAGGAAAGCCCCATGAGGGACCTATTTGAAACTGGGGATATTTACCCTGGAAAAAGCAGATTTAGAAGGACACGACCTCTCTATCGAAATGCTTGAAGAACTCTACTCTAGGAAGGGGAATTAGACATGGGCCATGTGGCCTCACAGGGCAGGTTTAGGACCACTGGGCACTGGAGAAGAAGGCTTTGTGTCAGCTAAACCAGATGGACAGGGTGGCTTATGGGGAGCTCATTGCCGCTGGAGGTAGGTAAGCAGAAGCTGCGCGGCCACTGTACGGGCTCCTGTGAGGGGCGCTCAGGGTGGACTGAGTACCCTCTAAGAGTTACTTCTAATCCCGAGAATCGAGATTCTTGGGTCACTGTATCCATGAAAGAAAGCGAGCTCTTTATGCTGACCGTGTGTCTGCGTGCTGCATGCGCATCTCCTCACTGAAGCGCCCCGCAGGCCCATGGATCACGTCAGACCTGGGAGGGTCCTGGGACACACTCTATCCTGTGGAGAGCATTTAAAAAGCATGTTTAATTCAACCTACAGGAGGAGATGCAGAAGATAGAATGAAAAAGCTTTGTCTATCTCTGGTCTAGAGAGGAGACAGACTGGGAGAAGAGCTGCCATTTCATCTCTCTTTATCATTTTTATAAACAAACTGAGGCCCGGGCTGGGGCAGAGCCTTGCCTACCTCACCAGTGGCCAAGCTGGGACTTGACTGTCGGCCTCCCAGCCACGCCTAGTCAGGAGATTTTGTTAGTCCAGATGGATTTCACATGACTTCCATGAGGTTCTGCTCTGCCTCAGGCCATGGGCACTGAGAATAGAGGCTCAGAGATGGACTTGGGGCGCGGGAGTTGGGCGGAGGAAGGAGTTTGTCTCCAGAAAGTCTTTTTTTTTTTGAGATGGAGTCTTGCTCTGTCATCTGGGCTAGAGGGCCAGGGCATCAACCTAGCTCACAGCAACCTCAAACTCCTGGGCTCAAGCGATCCTCCTGCCTCAGCCTCCCGAGTAGTTGGGACTACAGGTGCCTACCACCACACCCAGATAATTTTTCTATTTTTGGTAGAAATGGAGACTCGCTCTCGCTCAGGCTGGTCTCGAACTCTTGACCTCAAGCCATCCTCCCACCTAGGGAGTGCTAGGATTGCAGGTATGAGCCGCTATGCCTGTCCTCCAGAAAGTCTTTAGAGTAGAAATCTACAGTTTCTGCTGACTCGGCCCTGTCCAGAGTGGCCACCAGATGGCGCTCCCACCACAAGACCAGTGCCATGTTGGCCAAGTTGGCTAAAGATGCTGGGCTATTCCTGGAAGTCCTGGGACCTGTATGTTTTTAGGTGAGCTGAGTACCCTGATGGAAGGAGAAAAAGTCTATTTCTTCTCTGCCAGTCCCAGGCCTATTACTGCCTGTTCCCCTGTGGATGTTTATATTTTGCTCCTCACTTAACTTGGCTGGCCAGACCCAGATCTTAGCAATTTAGGGTAGGGCCAATCAAATAAAAATGCACCTAGAATGACAAGGACAGAGAAAGGAGACACAGGAATGGGATGCCATTGGCCAGCATTGACCCTTGGGGTTAAGAAGGGTGGTGGCAATTCGAGAAGTTCTCCATTCACAGTGGGCTGAGTAGACATCTGAGAGGCAGTGGGCTGTGAGCTGGTACCTAGGAGGAAGAGGTAGGGGAACGTGCTAGAAGAGATTTGGAGGTAGGCTGAGCACTGTAGGGAGGGTGAGGCCTGGTCTGCACAGCCCAAGGAGGGTTTCCTCTGCACTTCTCTGCTGGTCCAGCCCCTAGCACTGACATGGTCTTCTGAGAGTTGGGCCAGGTGTGGTCGTAGCTAAGGACGTGGTGCCTGTGAGACAGTCACAGTGAACACATGGCATGTGGGGGGTCCCAGATGTGGCCTACAGACCTATTTTTATTTGACCATATCCATCCTCTTTAACCTTTGAATTATTCGCCAATATTTTAAAACTGCGAGTTTCAACAAAGACTCAATTTTTAGTTTCTCTTGAAAAATCAGACTTACCTGTTGCTACTAGGTATACGTCTCCATGGCGAAAGGGGCTAAAGTGGAGTAGGATGCTCTGTAGACAGGGCAGGTGCCCTCCAGTGTCCCCAGGCCCCAGCCCACCCACTTCCCTCATTCTCATCCCTTGCCTGGTCTCTCTGCCCCACAATAGGTGGTAGTGGTGGTGGCAGTAGGAATTACTGTCAGTAGCCAAGAGGCCTCGGTGGACTCCAGGCTCTGGGGCCTCACAGTAGGGGTAGGGTCCAGCATGAGGGGCTGTTGGGGGCTGAATGCCCTCTGAGAGCTACTTCTGTAACTGGCATTCTTGTGTCATCAAATCCACGAAAGAAAGTGAACTGTTCGTGGGTGCCCACATGCCTACACGTGCTATCTCCTCACTGAATCCGTATACCTTCAAGGGGCCTTCTTGGATTTGGCTGTGCCTCGGCTGCCTGTGGGGCTCAGGAAGTGACCTCATCGAGGCGTTTTTCTCACAGATAGAAGCCTCTGCATTGTTTATTTCTCCGAGCTTCTCCCCTCGCCTGAATGTGGAGTCTTGGAGACAGGAAGGACAGGAATGTGCCTCCGCTTCAGATCTGTCGACATCTGCATCTGTTCCTGCCTTTGCTGGTCCACTTCTCATCATTGGCTGAGTGGGGATTGTGCCCCTGTGCTTGGTCCAGGTTCAAGAGCCAGCCTTGGCCTCCAGTGAAGCAGGCAGGTGCCTGACACCACCTATGCCGTCCTGATTTGATTTCTCTGTGCTGCCTGAGGCAGGAAAGTTTGAGCCTAAACACTGGTCCCAGTACCTGCTCCCCGCTGTTGCCCCACAGTCTAGCTGCCTTTCTCTCTATACAGCTATTGCCTCAAGTCATGGACCCAGTTCTCAGCCAGGAGTGGGCTGCCATCTGGCCCTGGCCCTTCGTCCCTAGGTTGGCTGGGTTGGGGGGAGGATAGTTTTCAGTACTACTCCTGAAACCCCCTCCAGCCTGGAAAAAAAATTATCTGGCATCTACCCCAGTTTCCATCTGCTGCCCTGTTGATTGGGAGGCTGAGCGAGGCCCCTGGCCTGCCCTCCTGCCCAGCACCTGGTGACCTGAGCCCTGTCTGCATCTTTCTGAGGATGATTTGGACCCAGAATCCAGCCACGGATAGGAGGCAGCAGTGCGAGGGCATGTCACACTGAGAGAAGTTGTGTGGTTTCTCCAGAGAGACACCACCTGAGTTTCAATCCCGCCCTGCCTCTAACCATCTGTGTGACCCTGGCACATCACATCCCCTCTCTGTGTCTTGATTTCCTCACTGTAAAGGGAGGTTGAATAACAGCTCCTATCTCACAGGATCGTGAAGATTAAATGAGCTCAGGCGAGGCTATGAAATGCACACAGCACATAGCAACCACAGTGTTAGCAGTTGTTACTGGAGCTAGAAAACCCAGGTTCCCATCTTGGTTTGACCATTTACCAGTTGACCTTGGGCAGGTCCCTTCCCCTTCTTGTACTTGTTTCCTTCTCTTTTTTCTAAGACAGTCTTGCTCTGTTGCCCCAGGTGGAGTGCAGTGGCATCATCACAGCTCACTGCAACCTCCACCTCCTGGCCTCAAGCAATCCTCCTGCCTTAGGTGCACACAAGCACTCCCAGCTAAGTTTTCTATTTTTTTTTTTTTTGTAATAGAGATGGGGTCTCACTCTTGCTCAGGCTGGTTTTGAACTTCAGAGTTCAATCACTCCTCCCGCCTCAGCCTCCCAGAGTCTTAGGATTACAGGCATGAGCCACTGTGCCCGGCCCAGTTTCCTTCTCTTAAAAGGAGTTATGCTCCCTCCCTCAGGGAAGGAGGGAATATAGGACTGGCAGGGATGACGTAGGTGAAGTGGATTGTGTGTTGGGAGTTCTTGTGCACACGGGAAATGTTTTCATTGATTCCGAAACTATTTGAATTCTTAGTTCTTAAAGGCAGGGACAGGTGTTTCTTGGTTTGCCTTAACTTTGCACAGAGCAGACATTGGGGGCCATAGCTGTCCAGCATATGAAACTGAGTGTCTTGGAGACTAGCCGGGCCCAGGCTCCACTGCTGGCTTAAGGGCCACAGGCTTAGGTACAGGCCTGGGGAGGAGCTCTTAGACTGCCCAGAGCATCATGAGGCTGTTGGCTTCACCCAGTGGGCCAGGAACCTAGCCCTACACTCTCTCTGGAGGCATCTTGGTTTCACCTTCTTGGCCTGCTGGGATACCTTGGGGCTCTCAGGGAAGAAGGAGACAATTCAAAGCAAAATGTGGTATGGTAAAGCTGAATTTCCTGGTATCACAACTTTTCTGGTCATGGAGCTGGGCACGGGGCTGGGGCTGGGGCCTTTGCTACTGTCTGCAGTGCGTGAATCAAGTCTAGCTTTGTGAGTTCTGAAGGCTGAACATTCTCCTCTGTCTCTTTTCAGTGCAGCCCACCTTGGGCTAGATATCCGGCGAGCACCAGATGAGTGCTTACTGAGCTGGGTGGATTTCCCAGTCATGGGTCCCAGGGGCACAAGCAGAGGCAGTAGGTCTGGGCCCGTCTCTGGCCTGAGGGAGAGGAGACCCTTTTACAAAAGGCAGTCTGGTTCTGGGAGGATGAGTTGCTGGCGGAGCAGCCTGGGCTGCTCAGGTGACTGCGAGAGGCTGGGCCTGGACCCTCCAAGGAAGTCACCACTGGGCCATCGGGTTGCCTGTGGTAGCTAAGCCCTAGGCAGTGTTGTGAGCAGAGATCCCCTTAAGCTGGTCTGACCCTGCCTCCCCCACAGTGAGTCCTGGGCATGCAGGATGCTCCCCTCTCTTTCTACTTGGGGAAGGGGCCCTCCTAATTATATCCCCCTCCACTCACATGGAAATGAGTTTGGATTTTCTGAGCGTACACCAGCTGGCTGGGGGGGAGGCAGCCCAGAAGGCTGCTGGCTGGGGAAGGGAGGGGAAGGGAGAGGGAGGGGAAGGAGCCAGGCCAAGATGAAAAATCCCCAGTGTTCTCACAGGCAGAGCAATAATGGGGCCCTGAGTGCTCCCCACACACCATCACCTCCTCTCGCCCCCCTTAGGGGAAAGCGTCTTGCTCCTGCTGGTAGGCTCAGCAGAGAGCTGTGTCCACTCTGGCAAGTTCATCTCTGAAAACCATAGTCCTCAGGGTCCAAACCACTTAGCTGGCCACAGCGAGGTTGTCTGCTGTTAGACTCCTCGGTGCCCGCGGAGAGGTCCTCCACGACTTCTAGGCCAATCCTTTTATGGGGTGGAGGGAGTGGAACTGAGGCCCAGAGAAGGGATGGGCCTGCAGCCGATGACAGAAGATCGCAATTCCGTCTTGTCCGCAGCTGGGTTCTCCCGGTGGAGTTGCCGGGAGAGGGTGGCAAAGGTTGCCCCCAGCAGCTCTGCTTTGCATCTGGGAAGCCGGGGGAAGCGAGGAAAGGCTGAGGGGGCGGGGGAGGGGCGGGGTGGGGTCAGGCGTTTGACTCCGCCTCCTGGCTTGGCTCTGCCTGCGGCCGGGCGCTGGCTCAGTCTCGGCTGCTTGCCGCTGTCGCTCCGGGGCCACGGGATGACGCCTCCTCCGCCCGGACGTGCCGCCCCCAGCGCACCGCGCGCCCGCGTCCCTGGCCCGTCGTCTCGGTCAGGGCTCCCGCTGCGGCTCCTGCTGCTGCTCTGGGCGGCCGCCGCCTCGGCCCAAGGCCACCCGAGGAGCGGACCCCGCATCTCCGCCGTCTGGAAAGGTAGGCGGCGCCGCGCGGCCGGCCGGGCGCGGGATCGGACGCTGCGCTGGGCGGGCGCGGAATGTGCGGCACCGGGAGGGAGTGAATGCGCGCTGCTCTGCGGGTCCTGGGATGTCCCCGCGCTGTCCCCGCTAGGAGCGTGTGGGTCTGGGTGAGTGTGTGCGAGTGTGCTCGCGGGCATGCCGGAGCCGGCTGGAACGCTGCGGCGAGCGCGCGCCGGGGGCCGGAGCCCTGGCTAAGTCGCTCCAAGTCAGCCCGCAGCCTGGAGCCGCAGCGCCCGGGCGCGGGGGGGAGGAGGCGGGCCCCTGTCTTGGCCCCGAGCCGCTCTCGGTCCTCCGGCGCGGGGGCTTCTGCGCAGGACCCTTTCCCCGTCCGGGTCCCCCATTCCGGCCGCCTCCACCTGAGCTGCGGGCTCTGCTGGCGCGCGGGGCGCAGGCTGGGCGGGCGAGGGGGGCGCGGACCCCTTGCAGCCGCTGCCGCGCTTTGGCTGCGGGAACAAAGACCCCGCCGCCTGCCCCCGCCCCCGCCCCGGCCCGGAGCGCGGGCCAGGCAAGGGGGTGGGCACCCTGCGGCGAGGCGGGACGCGGTGCGGTGCGGGGGCTTGGGGCACCGGGGCTCTGCCTCTGCAATATCAGGACCGGCCGCTCCCCCCTTGCCCACACGTGGCAGTTGTCACCAGAAATCGTCGCCAGCGTGGGGGGCAGTGCCCGTTGGGTGGGGCGCGGCTGTTGGGACCCCCCGGGCGGCTGATCTGGGGTAGGGGTGCAGTTTTTAGGCCATGGTGGCTGTGAGATCCTGGGGGAGCAGTCTCCTCCGCGGGCACCTCAGTTGAGACCTCTGTACTATGGGACAGAAAGCCTGCTAGGCGGGGGTTTGAGGCTTTCTGCCGCAAGGGATTGAGCTTCTCTCCCCTGCATTGCACACAAATGCCTCCCCACCCCCAGGCCAACTCGGCTCTGTCCCCAAATTTGGCGTCTCTGCAGCCCCCCTGTGGTGGTTGTGGGGGACTCACAGTGGGGGCTGGGGGGACTGGTCGGGTCTGGGCCCACCTGGAGCCTTTTGATGCCTTTGACAGTTTGCAGGGATTGCAGGAGTCTGAGCATTATCTGGGGCAGGTATTCTTAGCAGAGGGGAAAAAAAAAACCCACACACAAAACGAGTGGCCCAAACTGCGGCAGCAGCTGAGGGAGTGTGACTCGCCCAAGGTCACTGGGCAGCGTAGGAGATCCGGGTGCAGGCAGGGGCTCTGATCCTGCGCAGGACTAGTCCTGGTTCTGGGTTAGGGAGGGGAGAAGGATTTAGGTGGTTCTGTGGCCATGACTGAGGTGTGCTGGGGGCCAGCTCTGCTGCCCAGCCTGATGCGTTCCTGGTGGGAGTGGAGCAGTGCAGCCAGAGCTCTGACCACCTTCTCCTGGGGGACACTTGCACACCCCTCTGTCATTCTAGCTCCAGCGCAGGCTTCCTCTGTCCTCCCAGCAGGTTCGCCTTCCTTCAGTCCTCCTGGCTGTCTTGGACATCACAGCGCGTGGGCACTCCAGAGGGGACGAATGGTCATGTCTGAGTGTTCTGGAATCTTTCCCTGCATCAAACCCCTTGCATTTGGCTCTGCTTGCTTTTCCCCCAAAGTCTTCCCATGACCCTCCCTCCCTGCTTAATGTATGCCCACCTCTTAGCACTTAATGCATACATCCCATCCCAGGCACTTAGTCCCCACCCTGAGGCTATTTAAAGCTGCTTTCAGTCCTCTCACCCACTTCTCAAATCTGCAGCCTAGCCCCGTGCCCCCCTCCCCTGCCCACAGCTCACTGCCGTAGCCACACTGGCCATGCCCTCTGCTTAGTAATGCACTATTGACCCCCGCTGGCTGGGGTCTGCCAGCCCCTCAGCAATCTTGTCCAAGGACAGTCTGTGGTCTCCTTCACCCAGTGCCAGGTGCCCTACTGGCCAGACAGGGCCTGCCACTCTCCTTCTCCCCCTTGCCCCCCAGGGCCACCAGCTGGTGATGGTGTGCCTGGCTGACAGCTGCCTCCTGTCTCCTGTGGGGTGACACATGGCAATCGGACAGGAATGGGCTTGGCTAAGGCAAACCCAAGAATGGGGTGGGGGGAGGACCCTCTTATGCTTGCCATAAGCCTAGAGCCCAGTCCACCAGGGGGTGGGTGGGGGTGGGGAGACCTCCAGGAATGACAAGATTAGCAATGATGATTGTTTCTGGATCCAGTTCTCTATAAGGCTCTATTGGGGTTTTAGTTTTGAGCCAGGACAAGTGTGGGAACTGGAATAGGTATAGAAAGTTCTTTATTTTCTGCTGCTTGGACCTCCAAGCCCTAAGGAAAGATTTGAGCGGGGAAATTCTGAGAGGGTCCCAGCCTGCACTGATCTGGAAGGTTGCTGCCTCTGAAGCCTGATGAAGTCTGGCAGAGCAACTCGGGCCTGGGAGAGGACAGTGCCAGCACGGACTTGCTGGGTGTCCTTGAGCTCCACACTTGTCTTTGACCCTCAGAGCTCACCAGAGCAGGAAGGGCTCTGAGGGTTGTATCCCCCAAGGGCTGTCACTGGCACATGGCCAGTCAGAGATGTAAATGTGTGGTCCCTCTCTGCGAGCGGGGGCTGGAGGGGAGTGGATTGCAGGTAAGGGCAGGGGGTTGGCAGGAAGTTGGCATGCCTGTGTAAGCTGTGCACGCCTCCCCTATTCCAGCAATGCTTAGAGGAGCTGGAGAAGCCCAGGAAGGTCCTCACCCCTCAGGTCAGAGGTGAGCCAGTCTGTCCACAGAGGGGAAACAGAGCCCAAGTTTCCTATTTCTACGTGCCCAGCTGGTTCTGCCCTCCCTCTCTCTTGTCCAATTAAACAACAGGATGTTATTGTTGATTTGGTGGCTGCTGTGGAGCCATTATGGGGCCATTCCCCAAGGGCAGGGGGTTGTTGTCACCTCCTCCAGGGGATGAGATCACAGCTGGGGCTCCCCAAGCATCAGCCTTTCCAGTGGAAATCCTTGCCCCCTTGGAGACTTGGATGTGTTCATCACCTTCAAGGTGAACTCCCCCTGCAGAACGGCATGGCGGGCCAGTTCCCAGGAGAAGGGGAGTTTCCTGAGCTTGGAGAGATGCTCGGTGAGGTCACCAGGCACTTCCTACTAAGCTGTGTGACCTCTCTGTCCTGGATGGTGGAGATTCTGGGAGCAGGTGGGACCGGAAGGGACACTGGCACAGGTCCGAGGATGACCATGCCAAAGCGGAAAGAAGTGGGCTCTTGGGAGCCTGGTTCAGGCCTCAGCTATGGCCTGATTTGCTGTGTGACTCTGGGCAAATCCTTGCCTTTTTCTTTTTATTTCTTTATTTTTTTATAAGGCCTGATTTGTTCTAAAATCTTTGCCTTTTTCTGAGCCTCGTTTTCCCCAGACGCCCAAAGAGGGTGTGGGAAGGAGCTCATTCTTTTCTGAACTCTAATGTCTTGGGATTCCTGCCTCTCGGGGGTGGTAAGGGCTTGGCAGGGGCTGTGGTGGCCTGTTCAAATCTTAGATTTCAAGAAACCTGAAGGAGAAATTAAAACCTGGGAGGTCAGGGGAAATCCTTGAGTTTCATGTTCTTGTCTGTCTTTTTCTCTGGGGCCGGGCCGAAGGCTGAGAATCAATTAGAGGAAGTGGGTTGTTGGCTTGTGGCCTCAGGGGTGGGCATATTTATTCAGCAGACGTTTGCTGGGGCCAGCCTTGTGCTGGTCTTGGGGCTGGGCTCGGGGGTCCATTGATGAGAGGCAAGATGAGACCATGCCCTTGTAGACTTCTCAGTGTAGATGGGGAGATGGGCAGATCAACTTCCAAGTATAATGGAATGTGCCAGAGCCTGTAACAGAGGACAGCTGTGGAGGCTAAGGAGGTGCCTAACGCAGTCCTCCCAATGAGATCACAGCTGGGGCTCCCCAAGCATCAGCATTTCCAGTGGAAATCCTTGCCCCCTTGGGGACTTGGATGTGTTCATCACCTTCAGGGTGAACTCCCCCTGCAGAACAGCATGGTGGGCCAGTTCCCAGGAGAAGGGGAGTTTCCTGAGCTTGGAGAGATGCTCGGTGAGGTCACTAGGCACTTCCTACTAAGGGCTTCCTGGAAGAGGTGGCAAGCTGAGATGGCAAGAGGAATAAGAGTCAGCTTGGGGAAGGAAGGGACAGGAGGAACCACTCCACCTGATAGGATTTCAGACTCAAAAATTTGCAGCTAGGACCACAGAGAGGAGACAAGCCACTTAAGGGCCCCTAAGAGGGAGGTGTTGAGTTAGCCTAGGCCTGTGCATGGGGGCTCCAGGACAGTTTTTTGCAGGAGGGGATGTCTGAGCTGGGCCTCCTGTCATTCTGTGGCCAGGGCAGCAGTGAGGACGAAGGCTATATCCTCTGGAGAAGGACCGTGGCAGGCAGGGAAAGCCTCCCCGGTGCTGGCAATGCCTGACTCCCTCATGGGAAGCTGGGTCTGGGTCCAGGGGGACCAGGGCTTTCCCATGGACTCTTGACCATGGGGGATGCTCCAGGTGAGGAGGCCGTCCCCCAGCTCTGTCTCCTCCCGCTCTTCCTCCGCTGAGACTCTCCCTGCAGGGAGGAGCTCCCCCAGCAGCAGCAGGCCCTGCTGGGGGCAGGGGGAAGACACCCTCTGACCAGCTTCCCCTTCCAGGAACCTTGGCCTCCTTAGTGGGGGGCGGGGGTAGATCACTATCTGGCTGAGGATGGGGTCTGGAGACATGAGGGGAGCAGGAAAGCTGGGCCCCCTTTTTTGAGGAGGGCCAGGGGCAGCAATGGCGGCTAGCTGATGGCCTGTCTTCTTCCCCCAGCCCCACGTACCTCATGTCACCCACTGCCGGACAGCTGGCTGAATCACAAGAGACTGACCACACCATACTTCCCCTGCTTTGGCTGGCAGCTCGCAGGCTGAAGAGTTTCCGCTTTTTTTGATTTCCTTTTTTGGGCTGCCTGGCTTCCCCCAAGCCTTTCCTCTCCCAGGGTGGGCGGAGGAAGGATGCCCTTCACCTGCCCTGCCTTCAGAAGAGCCAGGGTTCCCTGGCCTTGCGAGGAGGGCCGGCTGCCAGATGTGTGGCTAGCTGACCTGTCCTCAGTGAGCCAGACAGGCCAGAGAGAAAGCTGGAGGAGGGAGGATCATGGCCCTTGTTGGGCCCTGCCTCCTCCTGAGGGCCTGTCTCCTCCCTGCTCCCTGTGGTACGAGGTGGTTCTCCAAGCCCTTTTCTCCACCCAGCCTCCACGCTGGCCCTGCTGAGTCTCCGGGACTGAGCTCTGGCCTCCTTGAGGCGCCTCCGTCCTCCACGTCCCTGTGCTGAACAGCCACCTGGAACACTCAGCGCCTGCATGGTGGCCTGGCCCCACTGCCACCTGGATACCACGGTTCTTCCCCCCCACTCCCCAGCTCCCCGCTTCCTCCCTGCTGTCTCTCTCTCCACCCCATTCGCCAGCCTCCTGCTTTCTGCCCCAGTTCTTTCTCAATTCCTCTGAGGAACCTTCTTGAATGACCCCAGCCCACGCAGCCTGACACACAGAGATTAGGACGTCAGAAAAGAAATGTCAGAGATCAGCTGGGCCAGCCACATATGGCACAGATGAGGAAACTGAGGCCCAAGGTCACCGGGTAAGACAGGCAGAGCTGGGACCAGGGCTGTCTTCTGCCCCGAGCCTGCCGCTGGCCCCAGCCCTCGGCCTCTCTCCAGTGCCTGTCTGCCTTCATGCTCCGTCCCAGGCGTGGGCTCCTTGAGCCTGTGTCGTCCTCTGCCAGCTCAGCCAGGCCCAGACCCTTCCTGGCCCAGTTCTGTCTACTCCTAGGAGCCGTACCAGCCATGACCTTCCTCTCTTTAAATTTGGACCATACAACTCTTCTGATCCTCCCTCAGGTCGGCTGGGCCTTGGGTCTCGCGGGCAGGTTGATCTGTTTTATGGCTGAGACTAATCTGGGTTTAACCGTCACGGCAGCCTGGGATTAGACTGACCCTCCTATGCCTTCTGCACCCCCTGCTTCCAATCAGAGGCTCAGGCCCTGTGCCAGCACCCCCAGGGTGACCCCTCAATGCAGAGGGCAGCCAGCTTAGGTCTGTGTTCAAGCGCCTCTGGGGAGAGGCAGGAGGACAAGCCCTGGGTTTGCCCTGGGGAATCCCCAGGGGCCTGAAGAGGCAGGTCTCCTGCCTGTGTCACTGGGAGGACCCCCGGAGGTCAGCAATGACCTGTAGATATAGCCTAGGACTGTGACAGGAGGTGAAAGCCCAAAGGTCAGTGTGGGGTGGTACAATTGAGGAAGGCTTCCTGGGGAAGGGGAGGAGCCAGGCTAGGGCTAGGAGCCGGGGCCTGGGGTGGGACAGAGCCAGCACAGAGAGCCATTCATGTTGTCTTCTGGGCCCAGGACTCTGGTCCAGCCTATCAAGGAAGCAAGGTCACATAACGAGTCCTGTACCCCATCGACAGCCCAGGAACGTCTTCTAAGAAGTCTACCACTTTGGCATGGGAGCTTGGCCTGCCCCAGTGCTGCCTCACCCTACTGTCTGAGCTGTCCCCTCTGGCTCAGCCCTGGCAGTGGATGACAGTGGAGTGAGAGGAGGCCTGGCCCTCACCTTCAGAACCCCACAGTCCAGGTGAAATCCACCAGACAGTGTGATCTGAGGGAAGACGGTCTGTGCCAGGCGGTGTGTGGCACAAGATGGGGTGGGGTGGGGTGGCGGTGAGGGCTGGAGCAGTCTGGAACGCTTCCTGGATCCAGGAGTTTAGATCTTCAAGGACAAGTGAGATCCACGAGCACAGAGAGAAGAGGAAAGGACGTTCCAGGGGAAGGGAGGACAGGAGCAGAGCATGGAGAGGGCAATGAGCCAGGGCAGAGATGTGCAGAGATGAGGTGGGCCTTGACTGCCCTGCCCTGCTTGGATGGGCAGTTGGGAGCCGTGGTGGGGGGTTGTGAGGAGGGGTGCTCAGTTGCCTTGTTTGTTTCTGTTGAGACAGAGCCTCACTCTGTTGCCGTACGTGGAGTGCAGTGGGGTCATTGTAGCTCACTGCAGCCTCCTGGGCTCGAGCAATCCTCCTGCTTCAGCCTCCTGGGTAGCTGGGACTACAGAAGCACGCTGCAATGCCCGGTTGGGTTTTTTTTTTTTCCTTTCTTTTTAGTAGAGACGGAGTCTCGCTCTTGCTCAGGCTGGTCTCAAACTCCTGAGCTCAAGCGAACCTCCAGCCTCGGCCTCCCAGAGTGCTAGGATTACAGGCGTGAGCCACCGCACCCGGCCCATGGTGGGTTCTTGAGCTGAGGAGCCAGGGGTGGAGGCCAGAGTTTTGGCCAGTGCCTTGACCAAGTGCTGGCTGGGTGGGAACCTGGCTGGGTGGGCCCAGAAGGAAGGGCTGGTGAGTGCACTTTGTCCTTTGCTGTGGTCAGCCCCAGACTACACAGTTTTTTCTATTCTGGGCAGAGATCTCTGGAGACTTATCTTCCCAATTAGTCATGCTGCTATCCTCAGGGGACACCCCATGCTGCACCCCAGATGCCTGCCCCGCTGTTGTGATTAAGGAGCTTCGAGATGGAGAACACCCTTCAATGATTAGGAGAGACACAGATGGAAATACAGATTTTGTTAATAACAGGTCCTGGGGGGTACACGGCATACCACAGGACACACACACAGATGGATGTCAGGGAGCACGTGGAGAGAGAGCGCTCCTGTGCACGTGCCATGGGCCAACATCTTTATTAAGTTCAGCGTGTTATTCAAACAAGTTTTCCACGGGGAGTTCTACTTGGTGGGTTTAGAGCAAGCAGGGTCACGTAGTGACTGGGAGGGGTCACCGTGGCGCATCCGCACAGTCCGTGCGGGGATGGAGTCAGCGGGATCAGTCAAGCGGGCTGTGTTTAGCTGGTCCATGGGGGGCGGTTGTGTAAGGCAGGGACCTGGATGCGCACAGGGAGGAGCTGGGAGGAGGGAGGATGGGGAACTGTCGGGGGACTGCGCCCTGCTGCTGGTGTTAGAGTCCGGCTGCTCTTCACAGTGGATGCCGAGGCTGCAGAAAAGTGTATGACTTCACTGTGTTCACCTGGGCCTGCACACCACGCTCGCTCACACACGGTATCCTCAGGGTGTCGCGGCAGAGGTCAGGCCTTCACTGGCCAATGACCCCTGCCTGGGCTCCACCCCGCTGGGCCTTGGCCCCTTGCCTGTCTGGGAAGGGCTGTCCTGGAAGCCCCCAGAGCCTGTCTGCGGAGCTCTGCATCAGAAGCACAGATTCTGGAATTAGCCAGCCCAAATGTCAACGTCTGCTCCGCCACTTACTGGCTGTGTGACCCTGGGTAAATCACTCAAATTCTCTGTGTCTCACTGTCCTCATCCGTGAGACGGGGACAATAAGAGCACCTACCTCGTAGAGTTTGCCAGTGAGTAAATGAGTTAATATATCTAAAACTCACTTAGAGCAGTGCTGGGCACATCGTGAATGCTGTGGAAAGGCTGGGTCGTAGGGGCGTCATCACCGTTGTCGGCATCATCATCATCCTTGGGCATCTCTGGCTTCTGATGGAATGCAGCCCCAGCAGCCCAGCCCCTACTAGCTGTCCCCATGGGCCATGCTGGCTGGCTGCCCTTGCGCCGTGTCCCCTGCTGGTTCAGGCTAAGGCTAAGACTGGGGAACCTTCTGTTTCTCAGCAGTCTTCCATCTGCCCCTCCCTACACTTGGGGTGATGTAGCCATCCTCTGCCTCTCCCCACTCCTGCCCTGGCTCTGGGCCCAAGGGCAGGCCCTGTACCTCTGCCCATTCTCTGCTTTGAAGGTGCCTCCGGCTGACCTCAGCCCCATGCTAGGGCTTTTGGAACCTGCTGGGCTGAAGAACAGGGAGAAGGTGGACAGGCCATAGTGTTGGTCCCAGAATTCCTGCTTTCCCCGGGCTTGGGCTCAGGGCCTCCTACACACTCTGGCTGGGTCTCAGTGCCAGCCTTCCCTCCCTGAGCCCCTGAGTCCTGCTTGGCTCAGCCGCCTACAGCTTGCTTTCCACACTGCCCCTTCTCCCTAAGACTTTGCCCAGCTAGTCTCCCCACTAGCCAAGCCTCCTGGTCCTGAGCACAGCGGTGCAGTGCAGAGAGCACCCAGCCCTTGGTGGCTTGGAAGGACCTTAGTTTTTTTATTTGTAAAATGAGGATGCAGACTCTTGTCCTGCCTTGTTTGCAGGGTGGGTGGGGATCTGGTGGGCTTAGTCAGTGGAGGTGGATAAGAATGTCAGCTTCTGCTGTCTCTGACTTCCCCGATGCTCATAGACTCACACTTTCCCAAAATGACCCATGAATTTAACTCTGATTGTTTTGTGACTCGTTCCAGGAACCATGGTGGGTCATAAAAGCCAGTCTTAAATCCCAGCACTCTGCCTCTCCCCGTCCCTGCCAATCCACGGTGGAGGAAAATGGACTCAGGAAGGCCCAGCCCCGGAACACTGTCTCAGCCAGTGAGCCACCTGGCTACCAAAGTGAGCACGAGGCTCCTTGAAGCCAGGGCTAAGCCCACACGTGACGTACGCCCCCTCCCACCCACAGCTGACCTTGCTGGATAGCAGGATGCTCCCCTTTGGCCCAGCACATAGCTCGCTGTTCCCACGGCTGATAAAGATGGATAGACCTCTCACTCCTCCATAAGGCCCCGCCACCTGCCCCAGCACACGGGCCCTGCCCTTGCCAGGCAGCTTTCTGGAACCCAGCCCTGCCCGTGTGTTGGCGTGACTCCAACAGCAACCATGACCTGTCCTTAGCACCTGACCAATGCCGCTGTGGCACTGGGCTTCTCATGCCCTCTTCCCTGGCCACACCAAGAGAGACAGAACCGATGAAACATTTGTTCCTGCGCTCCCGCCCTAGCGGAGAGGTCTCCCTGCATCGCTCTGACACAGCACCTCCAGCTCCACCATTAGTCATTCCTTTGGATTTAAGGCTTTGATTGCTAAAGGCCCCGGGAGATCAGGGTCTCACCTGGAAGACGGGTGGGTGGGTGATTCCCTGTAGTTATCAGGTTAGTGACTTCGTGCCTGGTGAACGAGGGAGGGAAGGGTAGAGAGCAAGAATGACTCAGAGAAGTGGAGAGAGGCTGAATATGCAGCTTTTTGCAAATCAGAGGCTCTCCAGGAAATCCAGGATGTGGTCCTGGAGAGATGGAGCTGGGTGATGGGTACCGGAAACCCTGAGCCTCCCTTGCTGTGTGCCCTTGGGCCAGGGGCACAGTCTCTCTGATCTCTGTGCCCCTTTATCTCAAGGACTGTTCAGATCCCTGCCCTTCTACCTTGACCTGTGGGGTGTAGGATTCCAAAGGGTGGAGAGGCTGCAGGCTAATTCCTGAGTGCACGTGGGCCTGCCTTCTTTCTGTGCTGGCCTGTGCCTAGGAGAGGATATAAGGTGGGCCTGGCAATGCAGGGTGGGGCACAACTGTGGGTGGTGGCTCCTGCCAGGTGTGGCTGGGTCCCTAACCTCAGGTTAGCCTGGCTCCTGCCCCTTGGCCCAGGGCCTCCCCGGCGGCCTGACTTGGGCATTCCCTGTGGGAGTGCCCACATTCCTGCCACGGGCTCCTTGAGGCTAGCATTCAAGGCCTGTTGGGTCAGTGGGTCAGGCTGGACCATGGGACCCAGCTCTTTTATTGACAAAAACAACTCCCACTCCACCCTCCCTTCAGGCCGCCCTCTTTCACAAGCAACAAGGCTGTGGGGACAGCGGGTGACAGATGGCGACAGCACCCAGAGGGACTAGGACGATGAGTGGTGCTCCGCCAGGCAGGCCTGCTTTAGGAAAACCCACTCCGCAGAAGTTCAGACTTGGCATCATCAGCTGCTGGGATGGCGATGGGAGTGAGGGCCCCGAGAAGAGTCAGACCTGATTCTTTCCAGCAGGCTCAGAGCTCCGTGAGCACCTGGCCAGGGGGCTGTGTCTGGGGGACTGTCTCCCACAGCCCAGCCGTCCTCGCGGCCCTCACATCTGGCTGGGTGGGCCTTGCTGGCCCTGTCACCGTGAGGAGGTGGGACTCAGGAGGGCCATGGAGTCAGGCTGGGCGCGGGGCAGCCTGAACGTGCTTTCTTGGTATAGCAAGGGCGAGCATTGGCCTGGAGTCACATGGCGGTGGAGGTGGGTTGTTTTGCGCCCAGCCTGCCTCTGGGCCATGCCCTCCCCATGTCCCCCTAGCCCCTCCCTGCTTGAACCCCTGGTTATTCTGGGAGCTTTTAGCTACCACTTAGTCAGCCACTAATGCGTCAGGCTGGGGAGCCAGGGGGGGGTCATGGTGCCAGACGGTGCTCCTTTTAGACAAGCAGGACGGCAAGCAGGGGGAGCCAGGAGGTGGGGGCTCGCCAGAGGAGGGGAGGCATTGCCCACTCCCGCCCTGCTCGTAGAGAGCAGGCAGCAGGGGGACCGATGACCAGTGGGTGAGAGTCTCCTTGGGCTGGCCGCACCTCCCCTCCCCTGCCCCGCATGGAGCCTCAGCCCACCTTCCTGATTCTGTCATCAGGACTGGCTGGTCTGCGGCACGGTGCCTCTGTCCCCTGTACCTACTAACACTGGCTTCCCACCATCGCTCTGCCTGTTTCCCCTGCGGGGAATTCTCTCCCACCTGTTCCTGCCCATCTAGCTTTTATCCGCCTTCCTCATCCCTTTGGATTCATAAAGCAGCAAAAAGAAAGTGTTTAGAGATGTGACACTCCCGTGGCCTGGGCCTTTTTAGGGGCAGCCCTGGCCTTGATCAGCCCCTGGCTGGCAGAGCCTTGGAGGACGCCCCTCCCAGGCCCAGCTCCCTCCGCGCTGATCCAGCGGGGCACAGACCCTGTCCGCGATGCCTTGGTGCTGCCTTCACTTCCAGGCAGGCCTCCTGCCCCCGAGCCCCCAGCCCCCGCTCCTGCCAACCTGAACAAAGCTTCCTTTCATGTATTCATCGGGCTGCTGCCGTTCGACACTTCCCGGGCACAATCAGGCCCTTTGAGGGCCGTGGGCAGTGCAGGAGCCCAGGCCGGGGCTGGGTGGAGAATGGGCCAAGGCCTTGTGCTGGGGCAGAGCTCGTGTCCTTCCCCTGCCCATACGCATCCCCAGGCGCACAGCTGGGAGGGCCAGGGACCTGGGGGTCAGGGGAGGCAATGCTCCTGGCCTCCTGTCTGTTCTGCAAAATGGGACGAACAGTGCTCGCCCCTCCCACCCAGCGGCGGCGGCTAGGATTTGAGGGGAACTGGGCTCAGGCTTGCAGACCCGCGTGGATTGTCCTGGTCCTAGCGTTGTAGCAGCTCCCCCGACCCCCGCCAGCTCTTGCCCTCCCTTCTGTCTTCAGCAAATACTTCGTGAGCAGCGCCGAGGTCTGTGCTGAGACAGCTTTGCTTGAGAGCTGTGGCTATCTCAGCCCTCAGTTCGCATTCTCAGGGTGGCCAGGCCTCTCCCCTCAGGCTTGACTCCCTGGGCAGGACTGCTCTCCCTCTCCCTTTGACGGTCCTGCACCCCCAGACCAAGGCCCCTCCATCTCCTCGCGAAGCCCTTGCCAGCCCCCTCTGAGGCCCGGGCTGAGGTGACTGGTGCAGGCGGTCAGCATGGCCTGAGCGCTGGGGCGTTCCTTGGTCCCTGCGGGGCTGTGGCTCTGAGGCCCAGCCCAGCATCTCCAGGCGCAGACATACACCTGTCCTGGGTGCCCACCGGCCGCGGGGGAAGGGCTGGGGGCTGGGGCTGTGGACTGGATACCCGGCTGCTGCTCAGGCTGCGGGTGAAAGGCAGCCGTGGGAGCTGAGTCAGGACGACCGTCGGGCGCTGACCCAGCCGGAAGGAGGGGGAGCAGGGCAGTGCCTGAGACCTGCCAGCCCTGCCCAGACCTTGGCCAGCACCCCTCCCTCCCCCTGAACCACCAGCACAGAGCTGGGCTCTCAGCCCCTGCCCTGTACACCTGGGGCTGACGTCCGCCGTTCAGAGGCTGTTTGTGGAATGCCCAAGGAGAGGCGGGCCACCGCACTTCTGTCTGTGGCAGCCACACTAGCATCTCCCCGAACGTTCCTGAGAACCCGTACTCAGTATGGACCGAGCTGATCTGTCCTACCTGCTAGTGTGACCTTGGGCTAAGCATGTCCCCCAGGGGGCCTCAGATTCCTCCTCTGAACAGTGAGCCAGGCCATAGCGGAGGTGCAGAACGAGAATGTTCCCACTTCCAGGGATGACTGGCTGTGCAGGGAGGTATTTAAGGAAAGCAAATGACGGTGGTTGCAGTGTGTGGTCCACTGCTCCTTGCCCCTGGTAAACGCAGTATAGTAGGGATGGCTCAAACGGCAGCAAGAAGGATTTGGGGCAGACTTGAGGAAATGGCAGTTCTTTTCTGTTGGGGCTGGAGCTCGGGTGTCGCTGCCCCAGAGTGACACCCACTCTGGCTGCCCCAGAGTTTGCTGCAGCTGCAAAAACAGTGGTCAGACCCAGTTCCTGGGTGAGGCCCCGGGGTGGTCAGACGTGGGAAGATGCTGGCCATGGCTGATTGCTGGGGGCACGGCCACAGGCAGCCCGTCCCTGTAATTTAGTCCTGCAACCAGGACAAACTGAGCAATGTCACCGGAGATGAGACATCTCCCCAGAGGCAATGGCTGTAGCCGTTTCTTTTTTGGGCAAAATTGTCCCGGTCAGTCCTGCTGAAAGGCCCAGGCTGCGCTCTGTGAAGGTCCCCCTGTCCCAGTTACTGGGGCGGGAGAGCTGATCTTTTCCCCTAGGAGAGCCGGCATCTTGGTGGGTGAAACCACACCAGAGTGGCCGCGCTGCAGAGTGCAGCTTGGCGGGCAGGAGCATGGGCTCTGGTTCGGGGCCTATTACTGACCTGCTTCTGTGTGCCTGTGGGCTGCTGCTCCCTTGACCTCTGTTTTCCCATCTGTGAAATGGGAGGGAGTGGATGTTAAGATTCCTTTCCGCCTTGGATCTAGTGCTCACTAAGGGATTGGGGGTGGCCCAGGAGGGGTTGGAGAGGGCTTCCTGAAGGAGGGGTGGGGTTCGAACAAAATGATTCCTGGGAACCTGGGCTCTAAGTGGGGTGCTTAGAGGCCCTACTTCTGCTGAAAGGCCCAGGTGCAGGTTTCTGCTTGCTTTGCCCTGGGGGAACAGACCTCACAGAGCAGAGCCAGGCGGCCCAGCCCCTCGAGAGTGTTGTGTGTGTGAGGAGGAATCTGTTTTCTCCAGAGGTCCCTAAACCCTGCCCCACGCTGAGGTCACACATACTGAGGGGGAGAGAGGCTGCCATCCCAGGGGAGGGCTGTGGCTCTGGTGAGGACAGCTTGGTTGCTGGACCCTGCCAAGGGTCTTTTACTTGTGGCCCTGCCCTGGTGCCACCTCAGCTCAGACCTTGTTTCTGAGGCCCTGCCAGTGCCCCGAGCACCAAGCATTAGTTGCCACACGGGTTCTGGTGTGCTTGGGGGTCGGGTGGGGCGTCCAGAATCTTCTCTCTCAGGGCCCCGCTTTAATATTTCTACCAATTGCTTCCTCCCCAGGCCGTGTAGGGCAGGACCGGGTGGACTTTGGCCAGGCTGAGCCGCACACGGTCCTTTTCCACGAGCCGGGCAGCTCCTCTGTGTGGGTGGGTGGACGCGGCAAGGTCTACCTCTTCGACTTCCCCGAGGGCAAGAACGCGTCAGTGCGAACGGTGAGCCTGGACCCCCTCTGTTGGCCCCAGGGACGGGCCCAGCCCCTCCCTCCCTGTCTCTCCCCCTTACCTCCCATCTCCCTCCTATCTCTCCTCTGGACCTGGCGAGGGGCCTCAGGGAATCCAGGGGAGCTGGCATCTCTTCCTAAACTGGCCCCCACCTCCTTATCCTATAAATGGCTTCTGAGTGAGGCTCCTTAAAGGTAGTCCAGATTGGAGGGGGAGCTGGGGCGGTGTGGAGAAAAAACGGGTGCTAACAGGCCTGTCCAGGTGGGCAGCACCATGGCTCACCACCTGAGGTCTCTGGGCTTCGGCTCTGGGTGTGAGACTGTGCAACCAGCTGTGTGACCTTGGGCAGGTCACTCGTCCTCTCAGAGCCTCTGCTGCTCATCTGTCAAATGACAATAGTGGCTGTTTGGTCCAGGGATTGTCCCGAGACTGCATGGAAAGCATCTAGAGGGCATCGCGCCCCTGGCAGTGTGGACTAATGCTCCTCCCCTTCCCCCAGGTGAACATCGGCTCCGCCAAGGGGTCCTGCCTGGACAAGCGGGTGAGTGGGGGGCGGAGCGTGGAGGGGTCGAGCCCCTTGGAAAAGGAAGAGGAGATCCCAAGAGTCTGCAGAAGGAAGCGTGGCCCTACCCTGGGAGCCCCAGGCTGATGGGGGAGGTTTGGGCCAGTCCTAGGAGGCCCAGGTTGATGGGGACACATCGTGCTTCTCCGGAGCCCTCTGTGCTTGGGGGATGGAGTCAGCTGCACCTCCTCTGGGCTGTCCTTGGAGGCTGCCACCTGTGCTTAGCTCTTCCGATGCCTTCTTCCTCGAGACTGAGGGTCCCCGTGCTGGGCCTGCCACCAACCAACTTCTCTCCTTCCCCCTCTCCCTTTCCCTGGGCAGGACTGTGAGAACTACATCACGCTGCTGGAGAGGAGGAGTGAGGGGCTGCTGGTCTGTGGCACCAATGCCCGCCGCCCCAGCTGCTGGAACCTGGTGAGAAGGCCCCTCCCCGTGTGCAGGAGCCTGCTCAGCTCACCTCTGGGTGGGCTTCTGCCCCTGACGGTGGGAAGGGGCGGCGGGGGTGGGGGGGTTAGACTCTGAGATTGGCCTTACCCTGGGCAGAATCTCTGAGAAGATGGGACCCCTGTCTGGGAAACCAGCCCCCATGGGGGTTGTGGCTGTGAGATCATGTGGCCATCTGGCTGCTTGGGTCTCCGGCAGGCGAATGGCACTGTGGCGCCTCTTGGCGAGATGAGAGGCTATGCCCCCTTCAGCCCGGACGAGAACTCCCTGGTTCTGTTTGAAGGTAGGGCAGCACTGGAGCGGGGGCCCCAGAGGGGCACTGCTGGGCTGGGGTAGGGGGTGGTCAGCTCCATGTCCAGTGGCCGGCCTGGTGGAGAGACTTCCAGGAGCTGTCTGCCCTTGCCCACGCCCTCTCCTGCCCTCCCCAGGGGAGGAAGTGTACTCCACCATTCGGAAGCAGGAGTACAACGGGAAGATCCCTCGGTTCCGCCGTATCCGGGGCGAGAGTGAGCTGTACACCAGTGATACTGTCATGCAGAGTGAGTCAGGCTCCGGCTGGGCTGAGGGCGGAGAGGGGGTCTGAATGCCCAGGGTGGCAGATGGGATCCTGATGTTTCCTGGGTGGGATCCCTGAGGACCACTGGGGTCATTCAGGAAAGCAGGTGCTGGGCACAGGGCTGAGCGGCCAGAGCTGAGGAGTCAGGGGTGGCTGGGGGCAGGGGAACAGCAGAGACAAAGGTGTGGAGGCAGGTGGGCCCAGCACGCTTTGGGGAACAAAAACATAGGAAGCTCTGGACCCAGTGTGGGGTCCCCAAGAGCCAAAGTTTATCCTCTGCTGAGCTCATGGGGGGGCAGCCCACTCCGCCTCCTCATTAGGACTCTGCCAACTGGGCAAAAGTGACATTGGAGTCCCCAGGGATCTTCCCCCAGTCCCCAGACATGAAGTCATTGCTCCTGGGCTGATGACATCTTTGTAGGAGGAGGCAAAACAGGTATGGGGTGGAGGTGCAGCATCTAGAGCCTCTTGAGGGGTCGGACCTGGTGGTCTGAGTTTTATTCCAGCTCTGATTCGCCTTGGTTTTGGGCAGCCCCAAAGTGAGTGCGGCAGGGTGCGCAGGGCCGGGTGGTCCCCCGGCAGGCTCCCCAGTCTTACACCACCCCACTGTGTGCCTGCAGACCCGCAGTTCATCAAGGCCACCATCGTGCACCAAGACCAGGACTACGATGACAAGATCTACTACTTTTTCCGAGAGGACAATCCCGACAAGAATCCTGAGGCTCCTCTCAACGTGTCACGCGTGGCCCAGCTATGCAGGGTGAGGGGGACGTGGGGCGGTGGCTGAGCGAGGGTGTGAGGGCCCGTGCGCACATGCGTGGAGGAGCGTGCAGAGTGTGAGCGGGTCTGTGTCTGCGACTGAGGGCAACTGTACAGAGCATCATGTGGGTGTGAGTGGGTAACATGGCTGAGCTGTGCACGTGTGTCGGTGTGCAAGTTGTGTGTGCACACGTGCGTGTGAATGCGTGAGTGTGACTGTTTCACTTGTGTGAGTGGGCACATGTGTGTCTGAGCCCACTTGCTCTGTGGGGACCCAGTATCCTTACCTGCAGCTCCCCACGGTTGGCCCTGTGCCCTGGGTTGGCCAGGCCTGCTGGCTGGCTGAAGCCTCACCTGGAAACCCGGCCTGTGTCCTGGGCCACCTCCGCCTCGTCCCCCTGCTGGTCCTGGCCCCTCTCAGCCTGCCTTCCTCCTCTGCAGCCTGTGTGCTGGCATCCTGGCAGCCCAGGCAGGTGCTGAGGGGCCTCCTCTCCCATCCGCTCTTCCAGGGGGACCAGGGTGGCGAGAGTTCGCTGTCAGTTTCCAAGTGGAACACCTTCCTGAAAGCCATGCTGGTGTGCAGCGACGCCACCACCAACAAGAACTTCAACAGGCTGCAGGACGTCTTCCTGCTCCCTGACCCCAATGGCCAGTGGAGGGACACCAGGGTCTATGGTGTTTTCTCCAACCCCTGGTGAGTAGCCCTCATCGTGGGGCTGGGACTGGCCTGGGTTGTCCAGTTGGAGTCAGAGGACTTGGGCCCTGCTGAGGGGACAGCCAGTGTGGCATGAGCTGGGACTACAGGCTCAAGGGACAGGGGTCTGCCTGGGGGACAGTCAGTGCGCTGTGTGTCCTGTTGTGCTCGTGAGTCTGTACGCACGGGTGCGTGCATGCACTGAATGCACACTCATGGCTGCACTCGTGCCTGTATCCTGCCACCTGCGTGTGCTCAGAGCGGACACTGGGCCCTGGGAAAAGGCTGCTGCAGTGCTGGGTGCTGTCACACCTGCTCAGGCACTACCCGAGCCCGATAATTTGCACTTGTTAATCGCTCTCGTTGATTGAAAACAAGGCAGGCAAAAGTGTTATGTGCGTGGGGAGAGGTGGGGGACAGGATGTGGGGAGCCAAGACCCTGCTCTGTGGCTGCGTTGTGGATGGGGCCTGTCCTGCTGGGTACCAGCATTTTGCAGTGCAGCCTGTGCTACAGGGTCAGAGAATCTCCTAGCCCACGCTGGGATCCTCCTGCCTTGGGGTGGGTAGAGCAGATGGCCTCTGAACTCAGTGATTCTGGAACAGAGCGCGAGGCTGTGGTTTTAGACAGCAGCAGAAAGAAATTAGGCTGAACTTCCTCCCTTCCTCTCTCCTTTCAGTGCTGTTCGATAACTGTTCCAGCCACGGGGCTTGGCTCAAGGATGGCAGGCTGGGGAGCTTGATTGGAGGGGTGTGGCTGTGCCCTGTCTGCTGGCTGGGGGGAGTGGAGGTGGGTGGATCCTGGGCCCCCCATTGAGGTGGTCTTTGTGTCCCTGCAGGAACTACTCGGCTGTCTGCGTGTATTCCCTTGGTGACATTGACAAGGTCTTCCGCACCTCCTCACTCAAGGGCTACCACTCCAGCCTTCCCAACCCTCGGCCGGGCAAGGTAAGCAGTGACATCAGCCGTGGCCCAGGCCCCAGCCCTGCCGCCACCCCACCTCCCAGCTGCCCCAGTGACCCAGGCCTGCTCTCCTCGCCAGTGCCTCCCAAACCAGCAGCCGATACCCACGGAGACCTTCCAGGTGGCCGACAGTCACCCTGAGGTGGCGCAGAGGGTGGAGCCCATGGGGCCTCTGAAGACGCCATTGTTCCATTCTAAGTACCACTACCAGAAAGTCGTCGTCCACCGCATGCAGGCCAGCCACGGGGAGACCTTTCACGTGCTTTACCTAACCACAGGTGAGGAGCTACCTGGGAGCCCTGGTTTGCTTTGTAAAAATGGATATGAAAGGTGTAGAGAATAACGTAGTTAACATCTGGTTGCATCTTTACACATGGAAGGAAAAACTGAGTGACTACAGCTGTCAGGTTAGTGTGTGTGGCTGTGGAGGTCAGGCAGGGAGGGCGGGCAGAGGGAAAAGGGAAAGGCATCCCAGGGTAGGAGGAGACCACGCACGGGGAGTCGGAGGCAGAAAGGTGGTGAGTCTGAGCAAAGCTGGGTGCAGCTTTGGTCACGATGTCTGACTGAGGGAAGAGATGCGCAAGGTCAGGAGCAGGGACCTGGTCACAGGGCGTCCTGGGAGCCTCTGCCAGTCAGAGGGAAGAAGTCAGAGCTTCTGCTCGTCTGTGGGCTGTGCAGGTGAGAGGAGACATTTGAGGAGTGGGCAGTGTACACCTTAAAGCTGAGTTGCAGCCACGAGGAGAAGGGAGGTCAGATACGCCTAGTTCTGCCCCGTCCCTTCTGGAGTTATTCTTTGTAAAAATAAGATACGAAATTATTAACAGGTCTAAGGCCATGTAAGACAAAGGTTAAACCACACCTGCAGGTCATAAATTTACTTAACAGATCACCTGAGTCTCGTTATACGTCCAGTGGCTTGTCTCTGACCGACAGACTTCTTTAACTCACACGTTCCGAGCCTTTAGACAAAGCTTTATTTCTTTAACCAATTTCAAGTCAAAGAACCTTTAAACCCAGCTACAACCTATAAGCCCCTACTTCAAGATGTCCTCCCTTTTCAGGCCAAACCAATGTACGCCTTCCATATATTGATTTACGACTTTATGTGCAATTCCTGTCTCCCTAGAACGTATAAAACCACACCGTAACCCAGCCACGGTGAGACCACTTGCTCAAGGCTTCTCGGGCGTGGCTCTCCAGGTCATGGTTGCACAAATTCGGCTCAGAATAAGCCTCTTTAAATTATTTTACAGAGTTTGGGTTCTTCTCTGTTGACCGTAGGACAAAAAGGATTCAGTGAGATGTGAGACAGGAATTCCAGTCGGCAGTGCCTCTGTAGACTTTGCAGAGGGGCGGCCTCTCCTCCTCCCTGGAAGGGCCTTGGTGGAGGAGGCTTGGGGGGATACCCTGGAGGTTCTCCTGTGTTCCAAAGCCCCTGGACATGGAGGAGCCGGCCCTGAGTTGAGTTTGTGACAGCTTCCCAGTCCCGGCTGTGGCCCAAGGGGGATCCTGGGAGTAGGCTCGGAGACCAGTGTTGGCTGGCTGCGGGCTTCCTGGAGGCTAGAAAGGGCCCCTAGCACCTCTGGGGCTGTATGGTTCAGGCCCTAGGCTCCCCCCTCAGTTGCTCACATTTCCCCATGTGACTTCCTGCTGCTACTTCGCCTTGGGGCTATCTTGGCTTTGGTGGCCTTATCGGAAACTAGAACCCCAGCACCACTGTTTGGCTCCTAGAAGCCTGGGGAGTGGAATTTCCCATGGTGCAGGGCCTGGGTTCTAGGTCCTGAGTCCCCACTGCTTTACCCCCTACCTGCTTCATGGCTGCACCTGTGGGCCGCTGTCCCTGCTCTGGCAGTGGCTGGCCTAGCTGTTGTGGTCAGCCAGGGGCTTGGCAGGGCATTGGGGAGCAGCGGAGGAGAGGTCACGCACGGGACTGGGAGCAGGAGCCAGGACAAAGAAGGCTGGGCGTGGGCCGTGGACTCCCTTCCTGCAGATTTGGGTGGGAGCACACTTGAGTGATCAGGGAAGGTGTGTTGGTTCTCTCTGTGGGGCAATGGAGAGACACCCTTTTGGAGCCTGCGGCATTCAGAAATATTGGGGCCAGACAAAAAATAGAACTTTCTGAGTCTTCTGCAGAGAATGGGAGGCTCTCACAACTGGGAGAAGTTATTGACTCTGCTCCTAAGGATTAGCCGAGAAGAGGCTGTTTCCGGGGCTGCTTTGGAAGGAGGTGTGAGGCAGTGGCTGGGCTGGGCTCAGGGAGCCTCTGGCCACATCTCAGAGCGTGCAGACAGGGATCACAGGCACGCAGAGGAGACGTCCTAGGCAGGTGATCATCTGACTGCTTTTTTGGGGCAAGTGATGCCCTGGGAGATTGGGAGGGAGGAAGAGAGGGAGACAGGCTATTCTAGAAACTGGGACAGCAGGTGAGGTGGGATTGGGAGGAGTAGGGGTCAGGATGCCCATTAGTCCCCAAGTGCGAGCAGAGAGAGCAGTGGTCTGGGAGGCAGGCTGCCTGGTTATATGACCTGGGAACTCTGATGTGGGGTCTCAGGTCCTTTTCAGATCTAAGATTTTATAAAAATTAAGATATCCCCTGAGACCACATGCAATGTGGAGTCCTGGATTGGATCCTGGAACAGAAGAAGGACATTAGTGGAAAAATTGGGCAAATTCGGATGAATCTGCAGTTTAGTTAGTAGTAATGCACCAGTGTCAATTGCTTGCTTGTGACAAATGTACCGTGGTTATGTAAGATGATGACGTTAGGGGAAACTGGGGAAGGGCAGATGGGAACTCTCTGTACTATCTTTGCAACTTTTCTGGAAATCTAAAATTATTCCAAAATAAAAAAAATGTATTTAAAGAAAATATATCCCCTAAGAGTCCAGGAGGCAGGGAGTCGTAGAAGAAGCGGAAGGGCAGGGCTCTGACAGATCTGGGTTCCAACTTGGTCTCTGCCAGTGGGCAGCTGTGTGGCCTGGAGCAAACTGCTGAGCCTTTCTGAGCCTCACTCCTTACTTGCCAAGTGAGGAAGAGCACACCCACCTCGCAGGAGGGTTAGGTTAATGTGTGGAGAGCGCTCACGCAGTACTTGGGGGTGTGGGCCTTGGGGTTCTGTTCTTCACGCTTCCTGTGCAGTTCTGGGCACCGGGGCCCCTCTGGGGAGCCCTGGGCCTCCTGGGATGGCCTCTCTGGACTAGCCCTGGGGCTCTCACATCCCTCCCCAGTCACGCTCTCCTTGCCCCACCCACCCCAGTCCTGTGACCTTCACCTGAGCCATGACTTCCCGCCCCTCCCCAGCCTAGAGAGAGGCTGCCTGGCTCTGGCGTGGGGCTCCCACGTGCTGACCCTCTGCCCGCCGCCCACAGACAGGGGCACCATCCACAAGGTGGTGGAGTCAGGGGAGCGGGAACATGGCCTCGTCTTCAACATCATGGAGATCCAACCCTTCCGCCGTGCGGCTGCCATCCAGGCCATGTCGCTGGATGCTGACCGGGTGAGCCTACCCCCGAATCTGTCCTTTGGGGCTACCTAGTGACAGCCAGCTGAGAACAGGGCTCCTTAGCATGCGATTTGCATGTCCTTGTAAGAGCTTCTGGGCCCCTGGGCCTGGGGGCTTTGGACTCAGCGTAGGCCGGGGTCCTGATGTGACCCAAGTTCTACTCTCCTTCCAGCGGAAGCTGTATGTGAATTCCCAGTGGGAGGTGAGCCAGGTGCCCCTGGACCTGTGTGAAGTCTACAACGGGGGCTGCCATGGCTGCCTCATGTCCCGAGACCCCTACTGTGGCTGGGACCAGGGCCGCTGTGTCTCCATCTATAGCTCCCAGCGGTACGTTGGCCAGGATCTCTTGTCCCTAGGAGGAGGCGGACGTGGGAGTGGGGCAGGTGTCGGTGCTGGCCCATTCTGGCTGGCTCTGTCATCTGCTGATGCTGCGGTGGGGCGAGGATGGGGAAGTGCCGGGGCTGCAGCCTCCTGTCTGAGCCTCCCTCCTCCTTCCAACCCCAGGTCAGTACTGCAGTCCATCAGTCCAGCCGCGCCACACGAGGAATGTCCCAACCCGAAACCAGGTACCTGATTTGGCCCTGCCGGAGGCCACAGTCCTATGAGGGAGGTAGAGCCATGCCCCGTTGTCCTGGTCTGACAGAGACATGGCCTTGTCAGCGGGCCCCAGGCAGAGGGAGCCCCTGGTGTGGGGCCTGTATGAGGGAGATGGGGAACAGGAGAAAACTGGGACTGGGCTCCCGCGATCAGTCAGAAGCCTTGCCCCTGCGAGCCCGGTCTGTGGGTGGGCACAGCCTCCCCGGCCCCTCCTCACGCTGCCCCCCCTGCCTCCCCAGACAAGGCCCCGCTGCAGAAGGTTTCCCTGGCCCCAAACTCTCGCTACTACCTGAGCTGCCCTGTGGAGTCCCGCCATGCCACCTACTCGTGGCACCACAAGGAGAACGTGGAGCAGAGCTGCGAACCGGGCCACCAGAGCCCCAGCTGCATCCTGTTCATTGAGAACCTCACGGCCCAGCAGTACGGCCACTACTTCTGCGTGGCCCGGGAGGGCTCCTACTTCCGCGAGGCTCAGCACTGGCAGCTGCTGCCTGAGGACGGCATGATGGCCGAGCACCTGTTGGGCCGTGCCCACGCCCTGGCTGCCTCCCTCTGGCTGGGGGTCCTGCCCACACTCACTCTTGGCCTGCTGGTCCACTAGGGTCTCCTGGGCTGGGCATGCTGCACGCTTCTGCAGCCCAGGGGCGCTGGGAAGTCTCACACTCAGAGCCGGCTGGCCCGGGAGCTCCTCGCCTGCCTCTGCTTCCAGGGGACTGAACAACCCAATGGGGGACGCCAGGCCTGGAGACGTCCAGCCGCAGGCGGCTGCTGGGCCCAGGTGGGGTGGGGTGGTGGGGGGCTGAGGATGAGGGCGCTAACTGTGAAGTTGGGGCATCGAAGACCCAAGACTTTATCTTCTGGGGAATATTTTCAGAAACTCCTCAAACTTGACAGTGATGCTCCTGGCCCAAGAGCCCGTGGGCCGGGAAGAGGGGTTTGGAAAGGGGGAGCTGGGACCCCCATCTCTGGACCTTGGGGCTGAGGCCCGAGTCCTTTTGGACTCTCTGTACCCAAATGGCCTCATTGCCCCCTCCCCCTCCCCATGGCTGGGGTGGCGGGTGCTCCTGCAGACCCGTGGCCACCCTCTGCCCGGCCCTGCCCTCTGCAGCTCCCTCCCCAGTCCCGGGTCCCACTGGACAGCCGCCTTGCATGTTTATTGAAGGATGTTTGCTTTCCGGACGGAAGGACGGAAAAAGCTCTATTTTTATGTTAGGCTTATTTCATGTATAGCTACTTCCGACTGCATCTGTATGAAAATACCAAAACTACATGCTGGGGTGGGGTGGGAGAGGGAGGGGCTGGGGTTGGGGAGGGGGGTGATCCCAGTCTGAGGCTCCTGGGGATGGGCTGAGAGTCTAGCGACGGGCATGGGTTCTTGGAGAGTGGCATGAGCTGGCTCTGCCCTGGGAGCCCAGTCTGAAGAGGATGTCGTCCAAGCCCCCGGTGTAGGGGGTGGTTATGGGAGAGGGTGGGGAGACGGGAGAGTGAAGGAGAAAACTGAGCCCTAGGTTCACGGTGTTCATTTAGAAGGAGGAGCCAGGTCCTCAGGGGGAGGTTCCAGGACTCTGCCCTTGGCATTGGGGGTTGGGGGGCAGGGGGGCCTCCTCCCTTCCCCTCAGCCCCCTTCCCCAGGGGCTGTGCTTCCATGCTCCTAGCCTCCCACCTTCCGCTCAGGACATGTTATAACTTAGGCTAAACTGTGAAAATTCCCGTGGGGATGGCCCGGGCCAACTCTCCCAGTGGGTGGCCCTGCCCAGCCCAGTCCGTGGATTTCAGCAGAGAGCTGGGCCCTTCTCTGGCTGTGTCTGGCTGCCCGGGGCAGGGCCTGGGTCTGGCGGCCTTCCAGCTTTGGCCCCTGCATCTCTTCTCAATGCACTTTAATAATGTAACATATTACTAATAAACGAGCTATTTATTTACCTGTGCCTGCTCCTTGCCTGTGCTGCAGTCCTGGTCAGGGTGGGAGGTGGGGCTCCTGTTAGTCACCCAGGCCTCCATTCTCACATTGCCTTGTTAGAGCCCAGGAACCGGCTCAGCAGACTCCGGCTAGTGAGAGGTGGGATTAGGGGTCTGAGCCCCCGGCTCCTGGGCAGCACGCTGCCTGCCCTAGCCTTGGCCCTGGAGCCCTGATGGCTCCTGCACCCTTTCCCCATTGCCAGCCTGCACCTGCCACCTTCCCTGGGGGGCCTGGCCCAGGCCTCTCTGCCTTCGAGTTCTGGGAGAGGAAGCTGATGCAGCGAGGCCCTTGGGATACCCTGGTGGTAGCTGCATGCTCCCTTGGGCGGGAGGCGGTGCTGCAGCCCCGGGGAAGAGGGAAGGGGATTTGCTCCAGGCCCCGGCCAACAGGTAGGGTAGGGTAGGGGTCAGGGTGCGGGTGGGGGGAGGCGGGGGGGGGGGGTGGAGGTAAGAAAATGGCGAGGAGAGTGGGGAGGGACCTGGGGGCAGGGATGAGGTGGGATTTGTGTCTTAGAAACTCAGAGCCCCCTCCAAGGTAAAGCAAATGGGATTTAGAACACCAAAGTCTGTGCAAGAAGGACTCTGAGGCTGAGCCGGAGGTGGGGAGCGGAGTTGGGAGGCTGCTGGGGGGATGGAGGTCAGGACGAGGGTTCGGGGGCAAGGGGTGTTGCAGAGAGGACCCCAGATGTCCCCCAGAGGCTTCCCCTTCTGTCTTCTCCTCTCCCTTTTGTTCCCTTCTCTTTGTCCTCTGCCCCTGGTGGAGGGGACCTTGGCCTTTGGGGTTTGCTGGGAGCTTTTCCTGAGCAGTGACTCATGGTAGACTTGGGACAGTTCCCCTCTCTGAGTCTGAGCCCAGCTTCTGGGGCTCTGGCAGGCCCCGCGGCACCGGAATCGCCCCGCGCGGGGGTCCCCTCCGCCCTCAGTCTGCTCTGAGTTCTCGAGGGCCACCTGGCACTGAGGATTCTCCCGGGCTCTTTCCTCTCCTCATCCAGCCTTCCCAGGGTGACCAAGGTGGCAGCAGGTACTTGGGGCTGGGGTCTTTGGGAGTTTGGGGGACCCAGAAGAGCCCTGGGCTAGAGGCAGAGACCTGGGGCTGCTGTCACCCCTCGTGGTCCAGGGCAGAGCCTCAGGCGTCTCTCGTGTCAAAGGAAGGGCCCAAGCTTCTGCGGAGCCCTCTCTTGCATCTCATCTGTCCCAGTATGTCTGTGGTCCAGCTCCCAGCCAATGTCAGCGTCGGCACAGGGGCTTCCCGGGCTCCCTGAGCAGGCCCCTGCCTGGTGGCAAAGCAAGGGACAGGAGTGAGTTCCAGCCTTCAAGTGAGCTGAGCGGCTGGTGGGGACAGTATGGGCTCAAGCCCTGGTCCCTCCTGAAGTGCTGGGTGACCTCCAGTGGGGTCCCTGCCCTCTCTGGACCTCAGCAGGCTCCCTCTTCCCTTCAGGGATGCTCTTGGTGCTCTGATGGACCCATGGCAGGGGATTTGAGGGACAGAACCCACTCTTTTGTCTCTATGGAGGCACCGGGAGAGGCTGGGCTGGGAGGGAAGCCGTGTGCATTGAGGCATGAAATGAGCCTGTGTAAATCCCATGTAAATGAGCTGGTGGGGGCCGATGCCCCGATGGACAAGCAGCGCAGCAGAACTCTGGCTGGCGGTGTGTGGGCAGGACCGTCAGGCTCCAGCCCCGGGCCCTGGTGGCAGGAGGATCTGCTACAGGGTTATCCACACGCTACCAACATTGGCCTCTCGAGGGCCAGGCTGGGGACGTCCTGTGCATCCTCTCCGGGGAGGAGTAAGAGGGAAAGACTGCGAAAGCTCAGCCATCCTGGGGAAGCCAGCGGGGAACTGGAGACTCCTTTATGTCTCCCTCCTGCCTTATAAATCTAAGAGGCCACTAAAGTTTATCCCCTGTCCACGCCCTGCCACCCTCTGCCCTGGGGGAAGGCTCTTGCTTTCTTGTCTCTCTGCTGCGTATGACCCTTCAACATCCCCGCGCTTGCAGACCAGTCAGTCCTGCTTCAGCATTTGAGGCCCTGCTAGCCCCATCTCTCCTCAGTCCTCCACCTACCTTCGCTGGAACCACTCCACATCTTTGCCCCATGAGTCCCTGCCCTAGAATGCCAGGAGTAGGATGCTCCCAGGCAGAGGTTTCAGAATGACCTGGAATTCTCCAGAGGAGTCCTGTACCCTCCCACCCCAATGGTGCAGCCTTCTTACCCCTGAGCTGCGGGGAAGAGGGAGGGTGCACCTGGAAGCAGGCCCTGGGGTCCCTGGGAGAGGAGGCTCAGCCTGGCGGGGGAGGGGCGGAGAATTGGGGCTGGTTGGGGACCACATGTGTGATGATCCTAGGCTGGAGGTGGGCACTGCGAGGGGCCACCTAACCCATTTGCAGGGGTACTCAGGGAAGGCTTTGAGTGGGGCCCTTAGAGGACGCATAGGAGTCCCCCAGGAGGAGAGTGACCGAATGAAAGAGGGAACAGCATTTGCAAAGACCTGGGAGTATGAGAGGGCCTGGGTGTTACGCACCTGGCTGGAGTAAAGTGAGCTCCGTGAAGCAGGAATCCTTGTCAGTTTTGTTCCCAGCTGTGTCTCCAGCTCCTAGAACAGTGCCTGGCACATAGTATGTGCTCAATACATTCTTGTTGAATGAATGAATAAGATGAAGGAAGGAAGAGTATCTGGAGTTGAGATTGGACGACTCCATCAGTGCCAGGTCCTGGGAGCTAAGGCCCAAATCTTTTCCCTGCAGATACTAGGGAGCCATTGAAGGATTTCAAGCAGGGGTGGGTAGATGGTGATGATCATGATGGTGAGGATAACGATGATAATGATGGGGGCCTGAGATCCAGTTTTTCTCACACCCCATCCCCGCCTGCCCCACTCCAAGCACAACCCTGTCCCCCATTCCCAGGTGTTTCCAGCTCCTTCCATGACCCAAATTTAGCCTCTCATCATCTGGAAAAGAAAGTGGAGCAATCCCGGCTAGGGCGCCAGACAGGGGTCTGCGGGCGTGGGCTGATGGAGTGGGGCCGAAATGGCTAAATCAGGCTCAGGAAATACTTTCATGTTGTTATTGGTTAGCAATGGGAGGAAGTGACCTTGGGGAAAAAAACAAAAACAAAACCCACATTCTCAGGGTCACCAGTGGCCATGAGCCAGCCCACACCAAGGGAAGGAGCACAGGACCACACCCAGGAGGCACTTGCCCTGATAGCGCGCTGGGCCTTTCTGTAGGGGAGCGTTTGTTCCAGAACTGTTGGACCCAGGCAAGATCAAGGTCCCAGAACTCTGACTGGCAGTTTTCTCAGGTCAGATGAAACAAATGGGCTTCAGAAGGGCTTAGGTAGAGGTGAACACGAGTTTGGGGTTGGGCCCGTTTCATGGCAGGCAAACGCATGGCTTGCAGCTCCATTCAGCTCCAGCCCCTGCCCAGAGCAGATGTCGCTAATCGGCCGTGGCAGGCGTACTTTCTACTGAGCTCGGAAGAGCAGTTTAGAACTCCGGCACTGCCTTCTCCAGGGGCTACTGAGCACTCGAAATACGGCTCGTCTGACCTGAGATGTGCCGCGCGTGTAAAAGACACACTGGCTTTTGGAAACATAGTATGAAGAAAAGAGAATTGATCTCAAATTGTTATATTGATTACACACTGAAATGGTAGTATTTTGGATATATTGGGGTAAATAAAATATACAATTAATTTCACCTATTTACTTTTTATTTAATGTGGCCAGTGGAAAATTTAAAATGATATGTGTGGCTCATGCTCTATTTCTATGGGACCACACCACCATAGAACATCTGCTCTGTGAGGAAGGGATTTTTGTCTTTTTTGTTTGCAGCTAAACCTCCAGCACCTAGAAGGCGCCTGGCACGGAGTAGGTGCTCAATGTGTCAGTCGTGGGGTGAATGGGTCCTCACTGCTCTTCGGGAGCCACCGCCGATTGCTCCGATGGAACGTATTTGCTGCCCGGAGCCTAGCGGTGCTCCGCCATGGTGCTAACATCCTCCCCCCCAGTTTGTGCTTTCTGACTTTAGAGCTTATAGGACTTTCCTGATACCCAGGTGGGCAGGCGGAGGTGGACTCGGGTGAGTGCACTGCTTCGTCGAGGGTCCTCTCAATGGGACTTTGCAGTTCCTTCTGGTCAGGAAGCAGGCGGCAGCGTGCGAATGGTGTGGAAATCACCTCTCGTGGGTGTTTGCATATCTGGGGTGTTGGGGGTGCTTCCAGTCTGCCTTCTGGCCCGAACCCCTAGTCCCTACGGAAGAAAGAGGAAGCTCTGGAGACCTTGCGCTCCAGGGGTTGGGTGAGGGGAACCTGGGGCCACCTTAGTCTTTCCCCAGCGAATAAGGGCTTGTAGCCCGGAGCATCCTTTCTCTCACATCAGCAGGAGCCTAAAAATAGTCTACAGTTCCAGCCTCCCCCACAGCCGCCCGCGCCAAGCCGGGCCCTGCGCCGCCAGCTCTTCAGCAATCCAGACTGTCTGCGCAATCTGCCCCAGACACCAACCCGTCTCCCGGCCCAGTCCCATCCCGGCCCTGGGAGCCCTGAGCTCGCACTCCCTGCTGGAGGCCTGCTGTGGGGCCGCCTCCCGCTCTGCCCTCCCAAACGAACTGGCCCCTGACCCCATGGACCACCGAGCCCCATGCTCTGTCCACTCTCCATTCTTGTGGCCAGACACAGAAGAGGGGCGAGAGTGGCCAGGCCGTGGAAGCAGCGCGAGCCCGTAGCCCGTGGTGGGGAGGATGGGCTTTGTGGACCGCTAGGCGTGCAAGGGCGCGCGGCCGGGCCAGGCCAGGCTGCAAGGCAGCGCGGCAGGTCTGTTAGCCCGACCCGCGTGCACAGAGCGCCCAGAGTAGGATGGTGTCTCTGCCCTGCCCGCATGTCCGGCAGCCTGCAGGAGAGCTGTTGCCGCCCATACCTTGTGTAGAGCCTCCTGGGCTCTACTCAGGTGCCACGGCCCATGTCCCCATCTGGGGTGTTCCACACCTTTTGTCTGTGGGAAGCCGGTGCCTTGCAGCCCTGAGCTTCTGGGGTTCTTGCCTGCTCAGTGCTGCAGGCGGGCCTGGCAAGGGGAAGTCCTTAAGGCAGCTAGTGCCTCAGTGGCACAGCTGGGACCATGCCCTCCACATCCTGGTGCCAGCCTGGGACCCTTCCCCTCACTGCAGGTTGTGCAGTCACTGCCGGGGGACATCCTGGTCTGAGTCTGAGCTATGGGGCTTGGCGGCCGCTTTGTGGAGGGCTTTCCCGGCAGCAGGACTGAGTGTGCAGGTGACACTGCTGGCCCATGACGGTTTCTACACTCTGAGCTGAGCGGGGTCCCACCTGCAGGAAGTGGGGTCAGAGGAAGTCACAGTCCTCTGGGGTGTGGTGGGGGCAGCTTCAGAGGAAGCCAGGGGGGAAATGCTGAGCTTATGGGGCAGCTCTTCCCACAGCTGGTGCCGGGAAGCTGTTCCCAAAGGCCCTTCTTGTCCAGACATCTCCCAGTAGCCTCACCACAGCCCTCAGAGGCAGAGCGCCGGTGTGGGCGTTACTGTCCCGTTACACAGACCAGGTGCAAGGCCAGGGACAGAGCTGCCTGCCCAGAGCTACCTGGCGCATCAGAGCCTGGCCTAGGACCCAGGACTCCTCCCTCTTCCCACCACACACAACACCTTCGTCCAAGAAAGCAGCAGTGGGTAGAATCTAGATGTTTCTCAGCAGAATTGAAAGTGTGGGTGAAGGTTATAGACCCTTGAGGCTTTCTCACCTCCACTCCCCGCTCATTTCCTAGCAGATGGGAGACCTCAGTGTGCATGTCGGTCCCATGACGTGTCAGACACGTTTGCCCCTGGCTCTGGGCCTGTCAGAGGTGCTCCCCTCCCCCAGGCGCCTCAAGAGCCCAGGGCCACCTGGAGCGCTTCTGCACCTGAATGACATCCTGGGGGTCCCAGACCCATTTCTCAGCTTGGGGAAACTGCAGCCCTCAGAGAGAACCCAGACTGGTTCTGTGAGTGTGGAGGTGGGACCTGCTGGTATCCTAGCCCTGATACATCCCTTCCTGAACTCCTCTCCAATTATGAGTGCAAACACAGCAGAGCATCAGTGAAATGAGTGGAGAGCCCGCCGCCCTGGAAGCACCAGGGAAGATGGGACTGTGGGTTCTCTACCCATTCTCTTTCTCTGGTGGCCTCTGTTTCTGTTCTCTGTCTCTTTCATCCTGTGTCCCCCCCGATTCTCTCTCTGACTTGTTCTCTTGTGTTCACGTACGTGAAACAAGCACGTGTGTATGCAACACGCAGGCACGCAGGACCTCACGTATGTGGAAATGCACACCTGCCACACATGCACACACACGTAGAGTCCGCCCTCCTGGGGTCCATACACCTACTCGGAGAGGGGGGCTGTGGCGAAGCTCCCTTTTGGGGTGTTCACAGGCTCAGGGAAAACCCACATCTCATTTCCAGGCTGTCCCTGCCTCCCTGTCACTGGCATCTGGGAGCTCGGAGACCCAGACTGGGATCCCCACTGATATCCGGGACTCTAGCAGGGATCACTGGGCCATCACGACCTGCCAGCGGAGACAGCAAATTGTGCGAGGTGAGCAGGTGAGCAGAGCAGGATGGAACAGGGAGGCGAGATGTGGAGCTGAGGGTGCAGGCCCAGAGGGCTCTCTGGCCCCTGCCCGGTGATGTCCCTTCCCTGTGGTCCTGCTGAGAAGCTCCACCACCCACCTGAGCCGGGAACAGGCGATGACGGGACCACAGGAGGCCCCAGAGCGAGGTGGCTGTAGGGAGGAAGGCTGACTGATCCTGTGCCCCGCCCACAGAGAGCTGGGGCTGGCCATCCCCGGGGTGTGTGGTTATGGTGACAGGGCTTTTGTTCATGTCCTTTTAGGACAATGGACCGGACGAGGCCCTGCTAGGTTCTTGGGTTTCCTGGGAGGGTTGGGGCTTTCCTGGAATGTCCAACCTTCTTGGTCTCCCAGGGTTGGAGTGATCCCACTGGAGGAGGGGCAGGCAGGAAGTGCTTGGGGTCACCAAAGACCTGCCCCCGTGTTTGGTGTCTGGAGTCAGGTGGTCCTCAGAGCCTGCATCTGTCCCCCACCCTCAGCACATGGGCCTGCTCCCTGTTCAGGGCAGCCCACTGCTGAGCACCTATTAAGTGCAGACTCTGCTGGGAGGAGGCCTGCACCAGGGAAGGGGTGCCTGCCACTGCTGGGGCAGGAGCTACACCCCCACAGGCACATTCCAGGGGCTGGGGAGGACTCAACAGAAGCCCAGGGATCCTTCTCAAACGTGTCACTTGCCTCCACCTTCCTTACCAGAAAGGAGCCTTGCTCAGCTTCACAGGCAAGCGTATGACAGAAGAGACAGCAACAGTGGAGAACGGGTGACGCACGTCGCACACCTGCCTGGGACGGTTCTGAAGTTTCATATGAATGGCCGTAGCTGGTGTTCTCGCCGGCCCTGCGAGGTCGATGCTGTTATTGTCCCACTTTGTAGTGACAGGGGCCGAAGCCCAGAAAGGGTAAGCAGGTCACCGAAACTTCACAGCAGAAGGATGCGTCTGGTCTTTGTCCTCAAGAAACAGCGGTTTGGACTGTTTTATCTGATCTCGTCAGCTTGTTCTGCAGTTATTTATTGAACTCCACTTCTGTGCCGGGCCCTTGCCTGGTTCATGCAGGGTTTACGCGCAGCAGAGGTGAGCAGGCAGGTGTGTCGCTCCGGCAAAAAGGCAAAGGTCAGGCCTGGGGCAGAGTCAGGCCCAGGGGACCAGGGCCTCTCATGCACAGCCCGTTAGGACTTGAGGCTTGGACATCAGAGGAAGATGCTGGGATCACCTGTTCCAAGGCACACTGAGGCTCCAAGAAGGGCAGGTCACCTGCCAATCGGTCCAGGGGTGGACTGGGTGGGCGCTGGCCCCTCTGCTTTGGCTGGGGAGCCACTGCAGGGGGTGGGGCTTCAATCAGCCTTCTCTCGCCGGCTCCCACCAGAACCATCTCAGGGAACAGCTGCTGTGGGGGCTGGCGGAAGCCCACATCCTGGCCCATTACGGTGAAGTGAGCACCCAGGGGCAAGGACCCCACGGAGACCTGAAGCTGAGTAAGGTTGAATCAGGGTGACTCAGTGGAAACCTCTGCCTACTGCTGTCTCCAAGTGGAATACTGTGGTCGGATCAAAGGAAGAACTTTCCAACTGCTGGTCCCCCATGTGGCTGGAATGCATACCATCTTCAAGCTGTGTCACGCTGCATCCCACCCTCAGAGACCCTGTGAGGCAGGCTGTGCTGGGGAAGCAGAGGAAGGGGGCAGGCTCTGTACCAAGCAGGACTGCAGCTGGACCTCGAGTCCCCTCATCATGGGGGCACCTGCCCTGAGCTGGGGACACAAGAGAGGGCACTGTACTGTTGCAAGGCCCACTGGGTCTCCCTAGGGTCCCTCCCCTCCCACCTGCTCCTCACAGGCCCCATCTGGGGACAGGGCAAAGAATGGCTGTGGGATGGTGTTTTCAGAGACAGAAATGGACAAGCCGACCAGCCAGCCAGACGGATTTGGCCTTCCAAACTTGTCCCCGGGGAAGTTGTTTGCCTTTATTTGTTTATTGTATTGAGAAAAAATCCAGGTAACATAGAATTTGCCATTTTAAAGCATACAATCCAGTGTTTTTAGTATATTCTCAATGCCGTGTGACCCCTACCACTAACTCCAGAATATTCTTTCACCCTAAAGAAGCCTGTTAGCGTCACTTCCTCTTTCCTTGTCCCCATACTAATTTACTTTCGTCTCTACGGGTTTGTCTTTTCCGGACGTTTCATGTAAACGGAATCACACAATGTCACCTTTTGTGTCTGACTTCTTTCACTCCGCATGCTGTTTCAAGGCCATCCTGTCGTAGCACGGATGAGCGAGCCACACCTTACGCGAGCGATACTGCGTGGCGTGGCTGTGCCGTGGCTGGCTGATCCATTCGTCAGCTCATGGCCACTTGGGTTGGCTGTTAGACTAGAAGCCAGAACAGCGCTGCTTGAATATTTGTGCACGAGATTTGTGTGGTCACATGCTTTCAACTCTTTGGAATATCTATGTCCCTGGGAGTGGAACTGGAGAATCGTGCGATAACTCCATGTCTAAGTTTTTGGGGAAGCTGCCCACCTGCTTTCCAGGGAGGTAACACCATTTCACAATCCCCACCATCCGTGTGTGAGGGCTCCGATTCCCCAGCACCTCACCAACACTTGTTATTTTCTCTGCCTTTATTCTTGCAACACATATTTTGTTGAGCACCTACTTGGTGCCAGGCCTGTGCTCAGGGAGGGGATGTGGGGCCCCAGGCTGCTCTAGACGTGACCCAGTGGTGGCAGGTGCTGAGTGGAGGGAGCAGGCCCAGTGTGGGAGGCACTGGCAGGGCAGGCTTCAGGGAGCAGCATTCACGTCCTGGGGAGGTCGTGGCTGTCACTGCCCAGCCCTGCCTCTGCCTCCGCCTGGCACCTATGTCCCTGGGAAGGGTGGTGATTGAGGTGCCGGGCGCCTCAGTGTTGTGACCTGAAAATTCTCATCCTGGCCTGAAATCCATCCACTAGGGCCTGTTCCTTTGTGTTGAGGCCTCATCTCCAGATCTTGTGCCAGCAGCGCAAGCCACGTGAGGAAACTGAGGCTCAGAGGCGGGAATGACTTTGCAAAGGTCACGCCAGAAGGCAGTGGCAGAGGGAAGACCAGAGCCTGTATCTCCAGATGCCCAGTCTGGGGTCCTTTTCGCTCTGATGGGTGAGCCTGGGCCGAAGAGACTGGGGGCGGGGAAGGACTCTGGGGGATGGGGAAGGGCCCAGGTGGGAGAGAGCCAGGCTTCAAAGACTTTCCCAGGCTCGGGGAGGCTCTGGCCAGGATGTGTGTGGGTAGGGGGTGAGAGACAGAGGCCCCTGGGGCCTGCCCAGACCGGCTTCTCCTCTGCCTACTTTCAGTTCTGCCTCATTTGTCCCCTGAGACCCCAGGGTTGGGGGTGGCTCTTAGCCAAGCCCATCTTGGCCCCTAGGGGTGGGGTGGGGGATGGGCTCAATGCCAGCCTCCCCCTCAGCACCCCTCTGTCCAAGGGCAGAGGCTGGAGGTCGGGGGTGGTTGGGCTGGGACAGGGCCTGGCTGGCCGCAATGTCGAGGGCCTTCCCTGCTCCAGTGGGTAATGACCGGCCCTAAGTCAGGCTGGGGAGTATTTGCTGGATGACCTCATGCTTTCTGGGGCCGAGTTGAAATGTTCTCTCTTACCCCCTTCCTCACACTCCTGCCTGACTCACAGGCCGCAGGGAGTCACCGGCCACGGCAGGTGTGGCGGGCGTGGAGGGACAGGGCGGGATGCAGTTCCCTGTCTTCCTGGGCAGCGGGAGAAGCCCAGTCCTGCTGCCAGTGTGGTCTGGGCACTGGAGAGGGCAGTGGGTGCCAATGGGGGTGCTAATAGCCAGGACCAGCCGGACGTGGGTGCCCAGTGGGTGGACTGGCAGTCCCAGAGCCTGCTGAGCCTGGAGGACCACTTCCCACACTGTGGTCACGTGCGCTCAGAGACCACACCCTGGATGTACCAAAGACAGTCCCAGTTTGAGGCCTCGGAACACCTGGGGCTTGTTGGGGTCCTTCAGGGGAGGTGTCTGGGCTGCTTCCATGTCTTTGGGGTCTCTCCAGGGGTGGGAGGCATCCTGTGGGGGCACTGGGCACTGGCGGAGAGACTCAGGCTGCGGGGAGGGGACGCACTCTCCCTCCGGCCCCTCCCTTCCTTGTGCAGGAGGCGCCTTCCTGAGGCCCCAGCCACAGCTCTGGGCGCTGGGAGGGAGCTGGCCGTCCCTCAGGCCCATCCCCTGCCCTCTTGCCCCTTAACATCTGCTCATTTCCTCGTCTCGGGGTTCGGTCTACGCCAGCTGACGTTGCCTCTTGGTCTTGTTTCCCAGCAGCCCCCAAGTCTGCCCCTGTGGCTGCTGTTCAGAAACGCGAGTAACTGGGGGAAGTCCAGAAGATGACGTCCTCGAGATGCCTCCTGCCACCTCGCTTCTGGAAGGCTCACTTCCCCACCTTAGAGCTACTGCGGGGCTTCGGGGGCAATTCCTGGGTCTTTAGCAAAGGCCTCGAGGGCCTGGCTTTTCCCAGGGGCTGTCCTGGTGCTGCGGCATGGTGGGGTGGGGGTTTCGGCATCGCCGGGGGCTCCTCACGGCTGAAACTTCCCTGGACGGCTGGTCTGTCCGAGTGTGAGCCGCTGTGCTGCCCCAGCGGGCTGTACCGGCTGTGTGGACAGATGGCAGGACATGGTGTCTGCCCTTGGGACCACCGTCCAGTGGGGCTGAGAGCTCTGACCGTGAACCCAGATGAGAGGACCCGGGAGGGCCTTTTAAAGCCAGGTACTATGTTAGTCCACAGGTACAAGCAGGCTGATCCACAGGATTCTTGAGTTCTGGCTTTGGGAAAAGTAAGAATTAGCTGGTCAAAGGAGGTGCCAGGAGAGAAAGGTGAGGTCAAAAGCTCGGAGGGAGGGAGCGGAGCGACCTATTCAGACAACTGCAAGTGTCTCCAGACCGACTGAGTGAGAGCCCCAGAGGGGAGGATGTTGGAGGAGGGCAGAGGGCAGACAGGCAACTCAGGGACCCTGAGGGCCTAGCCAGGGAGCAGGAACATTCCCGAAGCTGGCAGGGGGCAGAGAGCTGGGCCCTTCCTGAGCCCCTCTCACTTCTGTGTAGGGACGCCCCCTGCATGAAGCTGGCATGGGCTGCTGACTCGGCTCCGCCTCTGCGTGGGCCAGTGGGAGGCTGCCCTGTGAGCCATCGCAGCCCTGCCGGCCAGGGGCTGGCTCTCCTGGGCTGCCCTCCACCTAGGGTCTTGAGGTTCTGCCATGTCCTCTTCGAGGGGTCTGACGGCCGAGATCTAGCTGGGGACAGGCCCTGCACACTGCCCACTGGTGCCTGGGCATGCCATTCCGGCCCTCCAGCCCTCTGAGGGGCCAACACAGGGAGTACTGGTGTGCGCTGACGGGAGGCGGGGACGACCTGGGTGAGAGCCCGTGCACCCTCCCCAAACTGCGTGAAGGCTCACAGCGTTCTGGAAGGCTCTGGGGGCTGGCCTCCCCTCCCCTGCCAACTCCAGCGCCTCCCAGTGCCCCCACATTCCGCGCTCACGTGGGCTGACCTTGACTGAGGCAGGCAGTAGAGCTCAGGCCTACTTCTGGAGGAGGCCGGATGGCTGGCGCAGAGGGAGGGCATGAATTCTGAGTCACGCGGCCTGGGGGCCAGAGCCCGGCTCTGGTGGGGAGCAGGCTGGGCTGGCCGGGCCGTGGGGAGCAGCACCTCACACCCCACTAGCTACCTTTTGACGTGGCCATCCCACTTCTGGGAGTTCGTCCTACAGAGACACCTGCACAGATATGACATATGTGTATAATTGTGCACAGCTGTACCCTGGTGACAGCAGAAGACTGGAAACACTCTCTAGAGTCATCAGCTTGGGACTGGTATGTCCCAGTGGTATGTCCCCATGATGGAGCACGACGCAGCTGTGAGCAAGAACGTGACCGCTTTCTGTATATGAATGTGCAAAAAAGTCCTGGGATTCTCGTTATGTAAAAAAGCAAGTACAAGTCAGCGACAGCAGAGAAAGCGGCTCATGCCCAGGCGGGGGTGGCGGGACTGTGGAAAGTTCGGTGGGATGGGAACGAAGGGCCGGTGCCAGGCGAGTCAGAGGGGGACCAGGTGGGAGGGCCAGAGAGGAAACTGAAAACTGCTGGAGCCTAGGGACAGTTTTCAGCTGACTCAGATCTGTTCTGCTTGGTGACAAGATCTGGCAACTGTAAAGCGATGACCCACAGGCGACGTGCTTTTCGCGCCCCGTCTCCTGAAACCTCTCAACACTGTAGATGAGAGAGGTGCTCTCATTGTCATCCCCTTTTTATGAGCGTGGGAATGGGGACGGGAAGGTCGAGGAACCAGCCCCAAGCCACACAGCTGGTAAAGCGCACGGCCAGAGACAGCACCGGCTCAGCCTGGGGCCCTCGGCCACCCTGCCTTTCAGAGCAGCGGCTGGGCTGGAAGGGAGCGCGGGGGTGAGGGACAGTCAGGTCAGGAGGCCGTTACAAGATGTAGACCCAGATGAGAAACAACTGGGGAAGGCAGAGCCTGTGACGACAGGGGCTCAGGTTTTAAGGAGGCGGGGACAAGTGGACCTGGAGGTGACGGGCACGGATGCTATGGAAGAGAGAGGGCCCCAGACCCACAAGTTCATCCATGCAGCAAAATGACGGCGCCTGCTGGGGGCCAGGAGCTGGGCTGACGTCAGGCGCCGCAACACGCAAACAGCCCTGCCCTCGGAGTTCCATTCCAGCCGGGGGGGGTGGGCAGACGATAAATCATGAACATAAGGAATATGGAATCATATAATCTGTTAGAACCCTGGAAAAACTAAGGTCAAGGGAAGGGTGACTAGAAGTCCAGGTCAAGGAGGCGTCTGAAGTTTTAAGTGGGGTGGTCAGGGTGAGCTTCGTCAAGAAGGCGACATTTAAACAGAGACACAAAGAAGGACAGGAGTGAGCCGTGCAGATATTTGGGGAAGGGCCTTCCAGGCGGAGGGGACAGCCAGGGCGAAGGCCCTGAGAGGGCGTGTGCCTGGCGTGTTCCAGGAGCAGCCGCGCCGTGGCCATGAGCCCTGCCCGCCGGTGTCTGTCTCTCAGCCACTCCTGGGCACCGCAGAGTCTGCTCTTCCCTTTGAGGCCGGGCACAGACACATAATTTGCTCTGGCCAGTGAGACATGAGGAGAAGACATGAGCGTCACCTCCTGCTGAGATGTTCAAGGGCCGGTGAGTGATTCCGTATTCCCCCTTCACCCGGCCAGGGAGCAGGGCATGTGCCAGCTGTTCCTGACGTGGTGACCGCGTGAGGATGACGCCGAGAACGCCCTGCTGACCCTCACGGACTTGAAGCGCGGATGGGAAATCAGCCGCTCTGCTTTAAGGTCCAGTGACGGGGCGGTCGCCGTGGCATGCCCCGGCTGTGCTAACTGACACGCCGAGGGAGAGGGAGGCCCTTGCGTGCAGTGGAGAGGAGAGGGTGCAGGCAGGAGAGAAGGGCGGCCAGGCGGCCCAGGGGCCAGATGTTCCTTGGCTCTGATGCCCAGAGAAGTGGGAGCCATCAGAGAAGTGTCAATGGGAGAGAGGCAGGATCCCACGACATGTGTGAACAGGACCACTCTGGCTACTGTGCAGGGAACAGCTGGGGGCAGGAGTGGGAAGGTGGGGGCAGGGGGACCAATTAGGAGGCTTCTGCAGTGATTCAGATAAGAAAGGACAGTGGTCAGATTCCCAGCGTCCTTTGAGATTGGAACCACAGGGTTTGCCACTGTGGGGAGCGGAGTGGGGGAGAGGGACGGGGAGGGGTCCCAGATGGCTCCAGGCTTTTAGTCTGAGCGACAGGAAGGAGGGAGCTGCCAGCCTGGGGTGGAAAGTGCAGCGGTGGGGAGCAGGTTGGGGTGCTGTGGGGGGCAGAGCTGGAACAGCTGAGGTGTGCGGCAGACATCTGTGTGGGGTGTTGCGTGGGCAGCTGGGGCGAGGTCTGGAAGGGGGCGGGGGGTGGCCAGGTGTGTGTTTGGGCATGGAACTCATCCCATGCTTCGGGACAGGATGAGATCAGGAGGGAGGGAGTGAAAGCTGAGGCCGCTGTTGGCGTGGCCAGGATGAGAGAGGGAGAAGGGTGGTAACTAGCTGTGAGTGCCCAGGGACACACTGGAGAGGTGTCCAGTCTGGAGCTCAGGAGAGGAGGGTGCAGGAGGAGGTCTCCTTGGGGGGAGGTGGGAGAAGAGAAAGGCCCCAGGCAGAGCCTTGGGTGGGGCTCCCTTGAGGGCGGCCTCAGGAGGGGGAAGCAGACTGAGGAAGGGCGGTAGAAGGGGTGGTCAGGAGGTGGGGGGAAATCTGGTGGCAGGGTGGCTGCGGGTTTCAGGAAGAGGGAGAGTGGTCGGCAGTTTGGAAGAACCCCGGGAAGCCAAGTCAGTTGAGGGCAGAGAAGTGTCCCCGACTGACTACAGCAGAGGCTGTTGGTGGCCTGGTGGGGTGTTGGGGGACAAAGGGGAGGGGAATGTGGGGGGTGAGGGAGGCGGTGAGTGGAGACCATGCTTTGCAGAGCTGAGGGCAGAGGCTGGAGGTGCGCCGTCAGGGGCTGTTGAGAGAGGGGTCCTGTAGGGTTTGGTGCCAGGAGGTGGCAGCAACAGGAGGTCGGGGCGGCTGAGAAGCTGGGGAGACAAGGCAGAATGTTGGCAGGTACCCTGCAGCCTCGCTGGCTCCTGAGTCCCAGGAAGGAGGAGAGAAGAGATGAGGTGGTCACAGGAGGGAGCAGAGCCAAGGTAGGGGCAGAGATGGGCAGAGATGGGTGGAGGGGAGTGCCAGCAGCTTTCACAGACAGACAAGGGTTGTTTGTGGCGAGGGACCACAGAAAACAGGGGATGTTCCCACTGCAGGCACAGAGGTAGAAGCATGCGGGGCTTGGGGCGTGGCCTTAGCAAAAACTCAGAGGCTGGAAGCTGCTGGCATTTGAAAAGCAGGGCGAGCAGATGGCGAGGCAGAGAGGTCAGGGCCTGACCCTGGAGACCAGCCTGCCAGGCAGGGGCATCCGGGTGTTGCTGGGCAGGCCTCGGTGCTGTGGGGATCTCGGCCGAGCACCCCCTGATGGAAGATGCCCACTGCCCCCGTGTCTACCTCCAGCTCAGGCTTGGGAGGCCCTGCAGGTGTTCGCACCTTCTCTAGGCCTGGCCCAGAGGTTCCAGGAGGGAACGGATGTCTGGGGGCAGGGTGGGGGTGGATGAGAATTCAGGTGAGAGGCCCCAGCTTTGATGGTTTGTGTTTGGCCACCTCTGCCCTAGCTAGGTACACCTGGATCTCAGCTGCTGAATCATCAGAACCAGCCACTGCCTGGGGGTAGAGCTAAGGTTACCTAGGAATCCACCTACTTCCTCTTTCCTGAAAATCAGAACTACCTTTGTTAATTTCAGGGACAAGAAACTGGCCTTTGTTGACATCCCTTCTCCTCAGCACACCTTCACCTGGCGTGATACTCACAATGGCCTCATGCACAGGGCACTGTTACTGTCCCCATTGACAGGTGGGGAAGCTGAGGCTGTGGGAGGTACAGTGACTCCCCCAAGGTCACGCTGTGGCGCGAGTCTGTTGGGGTCACAGACGCGTGGAGCGTGAGAGGCCTGGTTGTGGCGTTATCAGTCCCCTGCACGTGGCCGCCCAGACACCTGTGTGGCCTGGTAAATTCCTGATTTCCCCATCTGTCTCGGGTGCTGGTTTCTTGAAAGCCCAGGCTCACTGTCACCCTCGCAGACACGGGACAGCGTTCTTCCATCTATGGTCACAGGCGCTTCATGCAGGGCCTCACGCCTCTGCTGAGCGCTTCCTCATTCCGGCTCTGAAGGTCACGGGCTTCTTCCTCCTGGCAGCTGGGCATGGTCATGAACCCCACACGCCCGGCTGCACCACCGGCCCCCGAAGGCGGGGGCCGAGTCCTACAGCTCCTCCCCATTTCCTTCCAGAGCTGACTTGGTTCTGGTGCCCAGGGCCTGCCCGTGGGGGCCTGCGAGGCCGGGGGAAGGAAGTAGCACTACGGAGCATCTCTGCTGGGCCAGGCTCCAGAACGAGTGCCCCTCATCCTCACAGGACCGTTTCATAGGCGAGGGACCAGGGGTCATGAAGGTGGCTTCCAACCCTCATCTTGTGCTCTTTGCACTGGAGCAGGCAGAGAGAAGTGGGGGCATTCCTGGTTGGGGTGTGTGGGGGGGCTGGGACAAGCGGATAGCAGGGGAGCCAGGTCCAGTCCCCATGCGGAGACCCCAAGCATGGCCACCGGCCCCCTCAGGGCCAATCCCAAGTCCCCACCGGCGTGTCCCGGCAGTGGGCCGTCTTTGGTGCCCGTGAAGCAGGCCGTGTGCCAACCGCCCCCGCACAGCCTCTGAGGCCACTCAGGGGAAAAGGAAAGATGGGACAGAAAGGAGCTTGAGATCTTGTCTGGCCTCGTCAGTCCCGCAGGGAGGCCCAGCCACGGTGTCTGTGTGGCCAGCAGACTTCCGTCTGCCGGGGCCGTTCAGGCTCAAACCCTGGGGCCCTCGTTGCACCCCTGCCTGCATCAGCGCCAGGGCCCATAGGTGGGGCTGCGCCTGGAGGGTGTGGTGACAGCCGCTGGGGAGTGTGTGCTCAGATAAGGGCCAGGGTGCTCTTAGAACCCCTCAAGGCACCATCCCAACTTGGGGACTTGGCATGTACAATCCCCTCTCTCCAGAACGTTCTTCCTCCAAATGCTGCACAGCTCATTCCCTTAGGTCTTCAAGGCTTTGTGCCAATGGCACCTTCTCAGGGAGGCCCTCCCTGACCAGCCTGCTGCTTCCAGTTTCGTCTCTCTGTGGCACCCTGCTCCTCCCAGATTCCTCCGTGGGCTCGGGTGCTGGTGTCTGTCTCCTCCAGCAGGAGGGCAGCCCGGGAGCTCCGTCCTCTGTCTGGGCCTGGGGCCCACACTGGGCTGGGGATGTCTGCTAACAGCATGAGGAGGGTAGAAGGCTTAAGCCCTGTGGCGTTCCCGGTATGGGGCCCAGCCTGGGCGTGTATTTTATCTAATCTCTACTTCCCAAGGCAAATTTTGTTATCTTCATTTCATAAATGAAGAGGCACAGAAACATGGAGAAGCTTGTGAGAGATCACACAGACAGTGAGTGGTAGAGGGGGGTTTGAATGAGGGGCTCTGTGAGGCTCCGAGGCGGCAGGCACTGCCCGGGTGCTGAAGGGGGCAGGAGGCTTGTCCCCCTGAGCTCAGCCCGCCCTTTGCAGACGAGGGCTGAGCCCACTCTTTGAGCTGAGAACCTGGCTCCAGTGGAAGTCTGGTGATTTGCAATCATGGAGTTGGGGGCGGGGTCCTTAAAGGAAGGGGCTGAGGCTGGGTGGGGAAAGATGGGCAGGGTCCTCCGGGGCAAGAGGGGCTGGCATGGGGAAGAGCAGGAGGAAAGGCTCGGCCATTGGAACGAGCCCGAATAAGGGACCAGAGTAGCCCGAGCCGGTGTGCAGGTGTGCGGACCCGGGAGGCAGGCAGATGGATCGGCTGCAGGACCCTGGGGGCTGGCACTTCACCACGCACGCTGCGTGACCCTACGCTACAAGCGCAGCCTCTGTGGCTTTCCCAGCTTCAAGAGGGGAGCGGCTGCTCTCTGGGGTGCCCCTGCTCACCTCAGCCACAAGGCTCGGCCTGCTGGGATCCTGCGCCGCGTCACCAGCTCTGGGGCCGGGCCCACAGTTGTGTCTGGAGCCGGCTGTGTGCTGGGCTCCCTGCCCAGTCCTGCTTTAGCTGTGCTCGCTGGCTGGCCAGCAGCGGTCTTCTGAGTCCCTTCCCAGGGGCCAGTCTGAGGGGTGGGGTGGGGGGCCAGGGCTTGTCCTCTCGTAGTCCCACCCCTAACATTTGCTGGGCCCAGGGCAAGAGCAAAAACGGACGCCCACGTACCATATGTCTAGATATGGCAAAGTCATGAATCAAGCCAACAAACTGCTAAATAGAATATGCTCTATCCTCCTACATTGACAGATATACCTTCATAACCCCCTCAAGGCCAAGTTTGCACTTAGAGTTCTTGGGCTCCTGGAGTCCAGTCCTGGAAAGCGGCAGCAGAGAGAGGGTCGATCCCAGCCCCTCCCCCAGCCTCTGCCTTGGGCAGGGCGTGTGACAGCCTCGGGCCATTCGTCTATGGCCCATCCACATACCCGGCAACAGCTGCCCCTTGGCCACCCCTTGGCCACCCCTTGGCCTTGGGGTGTGCACACCAACTGCAAGTTCATTCTCAAGAAGGCAGGTCCAGGAGAAAGGCCCATGTGGGCTGTGGAATTGGGTTTGGAGCCTCCTGGGCAGGGAATTCTGGGGTCCTATGTTTGGAGGAGGGATATGGGCCTTGGTTGGGCATGTCTTCTTCGCTCATGGACTTTTGTCCCCCTGTTGGAGGGTAGGCCAGAGGAGGGCCTGAGTAGTTTCCTCTAGAATGCAGGGCCCAGGGCAGGGGTCCTTCTTGCTTGGGTCTACAGGTGATGCTGCCCTCAGGACACTCCCAGAACCTGGCTCTGGAGTGAATGTCCCTAGCCTGCTTGCATCCCAGCACTTGGGGTGTCCTGAAGCCTCACTGGACAAGGGTGACCCAGGCCCACTGTACCTTGCTGAGCCCACAGTCTAGGGAGCCAGCCCTCCCCCTCCCCTGGATACCAGGCTCCTGTCCAGCACCGGTCCCTCACTTCCTACCCAGCATGCCTCACCTTCCTCACGCAGAACACGGCGGGGGTTGGGGGCTGCCACCTGTCCCACACCTCTCTGGGACACTGGTCTCAGCGAGCCTGTGTGCGTGAGCTGCATGGTCTTCCCCTCCCACCCTGACTCGGGGCCCTGCGGGCAGTGGGCAGCCCTCCCTAGCGTGTGCCTGCAAAGTGGGGCGCCGATTCTTTTAGCCAACGTTTCTCGCTCACTCAGCTGAAAAGCCACAGCTTCCCTGAGGCTCCCAGCCCTCACCCAGCGCTGGCAGCTCCTTCCATGATGCTGCGTGACAGGCCCGGTGTCAGGGCTCCCGCACCTGTCCTGCCACCCTGCTACTGGGTACCTCTCCCACGGCACAGTGTCTGTCACGAGACTCTCAGAGCACCACGCCCCCTGCCCCGTGGGGGCTACCTGCCTGTGGGCTCCCCGGTTACTGTGCAGTCCCCCTCCCTGCCGTGGGGTTGAGAGGCAGTTCGGGGGCCTTTTCCACTGGGAGGGGGGCCCTGGATCTCCAGGGAGCAGCGATGGGGATTTTCGGGGGAGAATGAAGCTGTGCCCGGGAGGGGCCTTAGCCAGCCTTGCCTCCCCAGAGTCTGACCAGGACTGTGCTGGATTGAGCACTCGGGGAGGTGTCTCGTGTTCCTCTCTCAGCCTGCAGCCCATGGTGTAGGCCGCCTTGGCAATGACTCCTGCAGACGCAGCCCCTTCCCATCTTCCTTTGTTCACTGCCGGCCGTGTTCCTGCTGTGTCAGCATCATCACTGTCCCCTGCCAGGCACGGCCGTGGCCCTGCAGCCCGCATGGCTCCCCTGGGAGGATGCTGCCAGGTGGGGGGCTTCCTGCTGTGGGGACCAGGTCTGGGACTGGGCAAGGAGGGTGCCCACCTCATCCTGCCAGGTAAAGAGTGGAGGGAGAGGTACCCGCTGTCCCCTGGGCAGCTGTGGGTGTCCCTGGACAGGCTCTCACCTGCCTGCCCTGGGGAGGGCTCTCCTCCCCCTTCTCCCTCATCAGGATGGGCTGGCCGTTGTCTCCCTCCTGTTAAGCCACCCCTCCCTGCTGGCCCTCCAGGGACCAGTAGCCTGATCCACTGGTCAGTGAAGAGACTCCGGGATGGGGGACAGTTACCAATGTGGGTCTTACAAACTCATGGTGGACAGCGAGGCCAGGTTCCTCCCCTGCCAGCCAGCCTGCAAGGGCGGTGGGGGGGTTGGGGTGGAGGGGTGGGGCACAGGCCAGCGCATCCATCTGAAGGGGGCACTGCAGAGCCCCTCCTCTCTGCCACCCTCTGCACCTGCCTGGCCCCTCTCAATGCCTCCCTCCCTCCTTGTTGCCCTTGAGCACCCCCCACACCCCACTCTGAGAAGCCCTCCGGGCTGCACAGACTCCCCAGCCTGAGTTTACCTGAAGAAGCCATCACAGTGTGTCCTGGTTCTGCGAGTCAAGAAGCAGCCCAGGAGCCCTTTTGTTCTCACCCCACCCCTCCTTGGCACGTGCCAGGCCCTGGGGCTCAGTGCAGGCTCTCACGAGAGATGAGGGGCTCACGGTGATCATGGCCTTCTGGCCCGTGGCCAGTTGCCCATCTGAGAAGTGAGGGCTCCGCCCACCCTCCGCCAGAAGCGGCCTGCTCCCTGCCCCTCCCCCACTCCCTGATGGAACAGCCCAGCTGCATCCCGGTGGGAAGTGTCTGCTCCTCTGGGAAGGGCTCCGGAAGCAGTGAGGGTCTGGCCTCATGTTTGCGTCCATCCTGCCCTGTCTGGAGCCGCCAGATGCCTGAGCAGTTTCTGTGGGGGAGAGGGGAGAGATGGGGCTGCAGGACGAGGGGCTGGATCTGACCCCAGCCCCACTGGGATGAAGCTGTTCTCCGTTCTGATGGGGCACTGGGGTCCCAAGTTGAGGACAGCCTAGGCTGTGCAGCTGTCACCCGGGCCTCCCTGCCCAGAGCTATCCCTGGCATGTGCTAAGGAATTTGCAGGGGAAAAACACCAGTGAATTCCGGGCCTCGAGGCCACCTGCGGCCCAGGGGCTGTGACGAGGCAGGTTTGGGCTGCAGCCAGCACCGGAGCAGGATCTGCCAGTGGCTGGGGCAGCAGGAGGCTGACCCCAGCTGGATGGCTGGGCAGGCAGGGCCGTGAAGACAGCAGGCTGGGGTAGGCAGAGGCTTGTCCTGAGCGCCCCAAGGATGCTGTCAAGGTGAGAGGTTCTGAGCCAGGCCCCTGGGAGGGATGGCTCTGGGACACTGCTCCCCTCTGGGAGTATCACAGAGCTGGGTGGGCAGGAAGACCGGACTCACTGTTTCAGGACCAGTCACTTCCTCTGTCTGGACCATTCCTTTCTGATGAGAATGCCATCTACCTCACTGCCCAGCCCACTCTGATGTTACAAGAGCAAATGAGGTGGCTGGGCATGGTGGCTCATGCCTATAATCTTAGCACTCTGGGAGGCCGAGGCAGGAGGCTTGCTTGAGGTCAGGACTTCCTGATCAGCCTCAGCAACAGTGATGCCCTGTCTCTACTAAAAATAGAAAGAAATTAGCCGGATAACTAAAAAATTAGAAAAAGTAGTCGGGTGTGGTGGTGCAAGCCTGTAGTCCCAGCTATTCGGAAGGCTGAGGCAGGAGGATCGCTTGAGCCCAGGAGTTTGAGGTTGCTGTGAGCTAGGCTGACGCCACGGCACTCTAGCCCCAACAACAGAGCGAGACTCTGTCTCAAAAAGAAAAAAAAAAAAGAGCAAATGAGGTGATGAAGACTCTGAAAAGCTTAAGGGTGGTATTATTGTTAGCAGAAGTCATATTTGACTTGCTAATTCACTTCCTAAAAATAGCCACGTTTATTATAGCGTAGGGAGAACCCTATGCTGGAGTCGGCGTCCTGGATTCTTTGTGGCAGCTTTGCTGTGTGACCTTGAGCTGGGCCCTGGCCCTCTCTGGGCATCTAATTTCTAGGCAGCAGCTGGATGGCCTCTGAGGGCCATAGGCCCTGAGTGTGGAACAGCAGCCACATGCAAAATCAGGAAGGAGGGCTCCTCCCATCTGCATTGGGTTCTGGAGGACTGGCTTCCTCTGAGTCACTTGGTCAGAGCAATTGGTGTCACTGAGGCCACCCCCGTAATCGGTTGGGGGGTACTGAGTCTTGAGTCTTGCCTTGATCTTGGAGCCGGGGCTGGTTGCCCAGTCCCCACCACAGACACAGCCCAACACTAGGAGGCTCCAAGAACTGCGGGTGGAAGCGTCACAGACAGGAGCCAGGGCCTGGTGAGGGGTGGTGGGGGGACCGCGGGATGTCCAGCCCGCTGGGGGATCCTCTCATCCAGTGCGTGTTTTAGCGCTTTGTGTGTGCCTGGCATTGTGCCACACGCTGCAGAGAGAGTGGAGGGCACACTGGGCCAGGTCTTGGTGTCTGCCCTCCGGCATGGAAGGCAGGCGCTCGTCACCAGCCACACTACTCATTTTGGACAGGGGCTCAGAGACGGGTGTGTGGTGCCAGGAGCACACATAATAGGGGTGCGACTTAGTTGAGAGGGCAGGGAAATCTCCCTGGAGGAGGTAGCATGCGTTGAAACCTGAAGGATGAGTAGGTGCTGACTAGGCAAAGCGGGGTGGGGTGGGGGGATTCCAGGCAGCAAGAAGAGCAGGAGCAAAGGCCCTGTGGTGGCAGAGCGCTGCGGGCAAGCTGGGGTGGCCGCGGTAGAGACAGGGGCTAGGAGCCCGCCTTTACCACCAACGTGGTGAAAAGCCCCGGCAAGGGAGATTTGTGATTCGAAGCAGTTCTTAGGTGGCCAGGCCAGAGTCGATGACTATTGACCAGGGTGGGTATTTAGACTGGGGCACGGGCCACACTCAGACATCAGCATGAGGCAGTGGGAGGGGTCACGGGACGGTGTCTAGACGCTGATTCATAGAAACACTGGCCCGGAAGTGCACCTGTCAAAGGACAAAATCGCGGGACAGCGTAAGCCTTTCTCCTTCCTGCACTTCTGCGTCTGGTTTCAGCGGCTCTGGGAGGAAACGCCCCTGTCAGTCCTGTGAGTCACCGGCCCCGCCAGGCAGTGGGAGTAGGGACCAGAGAAGATGCCCCCCCACATGTGTCCCTATCTCCATTCTCCTTGTCCCTCTGTCCCTGGGGTGCCTCCTGTGACGCCCCAGGTCCCTGCCCACCCTGTCTACTCTCTGGGCAGCAGAGCCAACAAGCTTGTGAGAACAGAAGGGTTAATTGTGGGACAACTCGCCCTGACGGTGCCTGGGCCTTGGAATATGGTGGCCTGGATGGGAGCCCCAGGAGGGTAGTGCTGAAAGGAGCCCCTTGGAGATCACCTGTCCACCCCCACAGGGCACAGCCAGGCTGGGTGCCAAGGGTCACAGGGAAGCAGAGCAATGTGGATAAGAACCAGCCCTGGCCTTCTCCATCTTGGGGGAGGCAGGTCTATAGGGTCTTTCTGGCCTGGGGGCCCCCAATAACCTCTACCCCCTAGGTCTTGCATTGCCTGTTGCCCTGGGACTTTTGCCTCTAGAAGCTGGAGCTCTGGGATTGTGAAGGGAGGCCTCGGGACCACTCAGTCTCAGCAGGGATTCCCGCCAGGACGGCTCCAGAAGACTGGCGGTAGCATGCACGTGTCACCACTGGGCAGGGGCTCAGGGCTGATGGCGGTCACATGGAGCCTCCTCACCTGGGCAGGCCTGTTGTCCTGTACCCTGGAGGGCCCTCCAGGGGGGGCCGGAGAGGCTCACCTTCTCCACCCCCGAGGCCCTCCTCACCCCATCCCCTCACCCTTCCTTGGCTGTCCTGGGGAAACCTCTCTCCTCCTACATAAGGGGGGCCTGAGACAGTAGGAGGGACATCTAGCCCCTCTCTCCCCACAGCAGTTTGCCCATCTCCCTTCCCCTTCCCCCAGACTATGATTTCAGGAAAGGGACGATCCCAGAACCATGGCCGATACTGTGTGGAGACCTCTGGAAGTTCCTCCTTAGGTCTAGCTTCCTTTGCAAGTCAACTTTCCGTGCAGGTCTGTGGCATGAGACACATTCTATTCCCCAGCCTCTTCCCCTCTCCAGAGAGTGGAGTTTGGATGGAGCCAGATGCATTTCTAGAATGTTCTCTCAGCTGGTGGACATGCAAGGAGGGAGGAAGGGTTTATTTTCTCTCTTGCTCAGGTTAGAAGGCACTGGCGGCAGAACGGGGCCCAGGAGTCCTGCTGTTCAGCCTTGCATGCTGCAACCCCGTTAACTCTGTGTCCCCAGGCTCTATTCTGCCCTGAGACCTTGGAGTGGGCCCAAGGGAGGTGGCCTGGGAGGTGGCCACTCCTGGCGCAGCACCGCCCCCTGCTGGCCACCCAGAGAGGCCCAGGGGCTAGAAGTTTCGTTCTGTCCCAGCTGTCAGCCCAGTGCCGGCTGCTTGGCCCTGTGGGGCTGGTTCCTTGGCTCTCCCAAGGCCAGGCTGGGTGTGTCCTGGGACAGATCCTGGCTCAGCCTCTGGCAGGCTGAATGGCCTTAGCCAAATTTCTATTCCCGCTTGGCCTTCAATTTCCTGTACAACTGGCAGGGTGACTCCAGGAGGGGAGCCGGCTCTTAGCCTGCTCGCCATCCCCGTTCCTGTTCTCCCTGCCCTCAAGCTGTCCTGCCCCTCCTTGCCTCTCTCCACTTGGTGCCTGGCAGGCCCTAGCTCTGGCAGCCCCCACTTGCCCTCTGCAGGCTCAGCTGCCTGGGGGGGTCTCCTAGACCCTCCTCACTCGGCCCCTCATTCTGCTGTGGGCCTGGCTAGCTGATACTGGTTAAGGAGCAGCCCTGATCCTCCAACGCTCAGGCACGAGCCACTGTGAGCGGGCCCCTGGTGGGCACGGAATGGGACCAGAACATTATCCCATTTGCCCAGCGTAAAATGGGATAATAACACCCAGCTCCTAGAGCTGTAGGGAGGATTAAACGAACTAATGATACCTTTGCGAAAGAGCTTTGTGGGTGGTGGATCTGTCAGAGGAGGGGCAAAGAGTGACTCTGTTAGGCTGCCTTGATGGCCCCTGAGGCCAACGGTGGGAGGCTGGGCTCCAGGGCCCTGGGAACACTCTTTCCCAGACCCCTGCCTAAAAGACCGTGTCAGCACAAGTGGCTCTTGCTGGCCCCAGGCCCACCCCCTGGGGTTGGAAGTCAGGTTGGACCCCAGGAGTCCGTTCCTGGTCCCCGGTGGTGAGAGCAGCTTGGAGTCTGGCAAGAGGAGAGAACGCCCTTACTTACTGGGACCAGCACAGACTGGGGGCTGGAGGGCGCTGGAGCTGGACCCCTCAGCACCCTCGGGGCAGGACTGGCTCTCAGCCTCTGCAGGAAAGAAGGCAAGACAGCCCCTGGCACTGTCTAAGGCACAAAACTGATCAGAGACTTACGACTTGGTCCTGAAAGCCCCTCACTCATCTCAGGAGAAAGTTCACAGGCCTTAGTTGAGCACCGAAGGTCTTAGGGACCCAGCCCCGTGCCCCTTTCTGTTTCGTTTTATCCTTTTCTTCCATCCCCTATCAGCCACTCTGGATTCCTTGATAATGGGACTGCTCACAGGCAACCCGAGGACACGGGTACTATTAAGACAACAAAGCACAGAGAGGTTAAGTAGCTTGTTCAAGGCGACAGAGCTGGTGAATGGAGGAGCAGGGAATGAAATCCACTGGCGCTGCCCTCCTCACCTCCATGCTCTGCTGCCTCTTGGGACACGTGGGAGGGGACAGTCTCAGGCGGGGAGACCAAGGAGGGCCTCTGCAGTATTCCAGGTGGCAGAGGATGGTGGCCTGATATGGAGCAGGGCCTTGGAAGAGAGGGATGGGGTTTGGATACACTTGGGAGAGGGAGCAGGGGGCGGCGCTGGGGTCTGAAGCTTTGAACACTGGATGAAGAGGGCAGGGGCTGGGGCAGAGGAAGCCGGTGGGGCTGGATTTGAGGATGGGGTTGGTTGAGGGCTGGGGGCTGCCCAGGAGGCCTGGGTGGTGGGAAGTGGAGGTAGGAAGCTGGGGCTCAGGGGTGGGAGCCACTTGGGAGCCATCAGCTCAGTGCCCTGGGACCGAGCGTGGGCACAGGGGCGTGTGTACGGGGAGAAGCGCTGGGCAGCCTCCCGATCAGGGCTCTCTCAGAAGCCAGCGGGGCCGAGGAGACAGGCAAGTGGGGTGCTGGGGACACGTACCTGCCCAGGAGAGCGCCAGTGGGCAGGCAGAGTCTGTTGGTACACTCTGGACAGAGGGAGCAACAGCCCCAGACAGTGGAGGTGGGCTCTGTGGTAGAACTTGCACAATGAGAGGCTTATCTTGATGTGAGGAGCTTTCTCATTGATGGAGTCCCCAAAGGTAACAAGCGTCCTGGGCCACTGACTCCCTGTCGCAGGAGTTAACCGAGGCAGGGCTGGATGGCCCCTCTGTGGGGTGGCTAAGGGGGTCTTCGCAGTGGTGATGACAGACAACCTGCATCTAGTCGGAAGGGCATTGCTTTCTAAACTTTCGACAGCCCCTTTCAGGGGAACAAGCTCGGACTTACTGCTGCGAAACCGCGGAGGGCCCAGTGCTCTAAGGCTCTAGACAGAGGCCTCCCGCACGGCCACGGCAGCCCGTCAGCCTCCCCAGGTCTCAAGCTCATTTTCTTGGGGGGCTTCTTCTGCTTCCCTTCACCCCACAGCGCCCCAGGGCAGGCCTCCGAGCCCAGGTTTCCTCCCTGGTCTGGCACGAGGGAGGGGTGCCGCAGCATGTCCACCAGCCCCGCCCTGCCCCCCACTCTGGCTGGCCCCAGGGAAGGGGCTCCTGAGATGTTTCCTTAGACACGTAATTGGAATTGCACGGCTTGGTAATTAGAAGAAGCAGCAAAGTGTTCTATAAATGACTGTAATTATAGTTTCTGCAGCCAAACCAGGAGTTCCAGGGATCACCTGGGGAAACCGGACAAGGTGGGGGATGGGGGGGAATGGTTGCAGAGGGTCTGCTGTGGGCCAGACCCCTCCAAGAGCTCTACCCACAATTACGAGGCCCCTCTACAGACTCCTGGGGGCTCAAGACCACCAGCAGGCTGGGAGACCATCTGGATCAAGGCCCCAATTTGACAGAAGGGAGAAGCCTAGGAAGGGAGGGGGCTTGGCCCAAGTGTCAGAGGCATCAGCAGCAAAAACTGGACTGGAACCCAGCCATGCCCTCAGCCACACTGAACCACTCGCTTTTAGTTTTCGGTCCATGCTAAGTGCTGTCTCCTCTCCCGCTTTCCCCCAGGACCCCTTTGGTCCAGTGCGCTCCCCTCTTCCCAGTCTCAGAGGCTCCCACCCTTCCCTCAGGTCTCTGTGATACCGCCTCCTTCAGGAAGCCTTCCCTGAACCCTGGAGCAGGGTCAGTGCCTCCTTGGATTCTCTGTGGCCCCAGTGTGTGCCGCCCCCCCCCCCGTGGGCCTGTCTCCCTTGGAGAGCAGGGACGACACGACACACAGTTCCCAGCGGGGTCGCAGCCAGCTTCCGCAGGCCCATGAGCCGGTGGTGACACTTTCAGGAATCTTGTGCACTGGTTGTTAAACACATCCTCTGTTTATAATTAAATTACATAAGCTTACAATTAAACACATTTTGTTAAGAAAGGAAATACACACTAGAAATTCATCATTTGCTAATTATTTTATTATGTTTTAATATTATCTACGCTTATAAGGTCATTGGTGTCTACCGTATCTGGTGGTGGGCACGTTATATAACGGTGTGAACCAGCTCAGTGTTCAGTGACATTACAGTGATGGCTTGACATCTGCCCCGGTAATATTCACACCACAGAAATGGGCAAAGGCTACAAATCGGGATCCCTCACCCCGGCCCAGAGAGCTGGTTGTGAAACCTTTTCAGCTCCGCTGAATTCATTCGGCCCTTTCAGCAGGCCCGGACCTGGCAGGTGCCCAGTGAGGGCTGCTGACCAGGAGGAGAGAGAGAGAATGCAGGCTTGGCCTTGGGACGTGGGATACCTGCTTCCAACATCTGCCACTAGTGCTGACATTGGCTCTTGCCCTCTTTTTCTGCCCCCACCTGGGGCTCTCACGGGGGCACAGGTAAGGCCTATGTCCGGGGCCTGTGTCTGTGGGCCCTGGGACGGCAGGGAAGCCACTTTCCCAGGCCAGGGCTGAGGGGCCCCAGAGAGTCAGGCAGGTGTGGGCGGCCTTGGCAGGGCTCACAGAGAGCTGAACCTGGAGGAGGTCCTGCCTCTTCCTTTTGCAAACGGTCCTTGGCAATGTGCCACCTTCCTGTACCCCTCCCAGCCTGGCCACAGCAGGAGGGGTGGGTGAAAAGGCCATGGGGCTGGGCCAGCTTCAGAGAGGCGTTTAGTGGGTAAAGGCATCTTACAGTGCACAAGGCAGACCCCACAGGAATGAGTTATCTGGCCCCAAATATCAATGGAGCTAGGGCTGGGAAACCTTGCCTGGGAAAAATGTACTTGGACACACCCACATGTAATTTCGGGGAATCCCTCAGCCCCAGGAAGAACTCTCGTTCTCTCTAACCTTTTAGTTTACAGAAAAGGAACTAATTGAGGGCAGGGGAGGGGGTTAAGTAGCTAGTTCAAGGTCACCCAGCAAGTTCCCCTCGAAACCTGTGCTATCAGCGCGGTACCTGCACACACAGCAGCTCAGTAAATGTTTGTTAAATTGGGAAGAAAACCAGGAAAGGATCGTGCTCAGGCCTGAAACTCCTCTCAGGGCTGTCCTGGACAGGATCCCACAAACATCCCCTCAATCATGGTTGGACCCCAGCCTCCTGGCGGCATCGCTGCCACTGGCCAGCCCCTTCTTGACTGCCCAGGGGAGGCCTGAGCCAGGCTGATGGGGGAGGGGTGAGGCTGTCTGTGCGATAAGGACAAGGGTGAGCCCAGGCCACCTTCACACATCCAAGCAGACAGGCTGTAGCGGTCCGAAGAGCACACCATGGCGGCAGGCACCCAGGGCATCTGAGGGCTGGGGCCAGTCACAGGTGGTGACAGATGGGCTGGGCCAGGTCCCCGCAAGGTGTGTAGGGTATGTGTGGGGGAGCTCAGATTTTCTAACCCTACCTGCCTGATGACCCACGGTCCTGACGCCCTTGTCTGGTGCCTCCTTCTGGAACTGGCCTTAAATCGCCCACTAGAGTTATGTCTGGGGGGACCTCAGCTGCCTCCTCTGCTCTCCATTCTCCCCTTCTTCTTCACAGGAAGCAGAATTGTACAGGCTTAGGGATGCAGGATTTACAGCTCTACTCCTGGGATCATATCCTGGATTTACTTCTCACTGGCTGTGTGACCTTAGGCTAGTTACTCAATGTTTCTGTGCTTCTGTGTCCTCATCTTTAGAATGGGGTTAACATAATTGTATCCACCTCAGAGGGGTGATGGGAGGATCAAATGAGTTAACTTTTTACAAACCACTCAGAAGGATGGCTGGCCTAGAGTAAGCACTCAAAAACTGAACTACTATCAGTCCTGTTTTTATTCTGCTCAGCAGCGCTTCAGCACTGGCGAGAGCTAACTCAGCGAGCAGCTCCGTCCTTTCGCTGCCCTCTGGCGGACCCCGCAGACTGTCCTGAGAGGGCAAGAACCTGGAGCATCCGGAGAGGTAATTTCCTCCTTCAAACTGCAAAGGACGTTTGCCGTTGATGGAAACCTCGTGGTTGATCCGTGCAGGGAGGCAGACAGCTGGTTTCTGCCCCGCCTCCTGACCAGAATTCACGTGCGGGCTGGCGTTTGCAGACAGGTTTGCTTGGAGCAGCGCCCTGCGGTAGGGAAAGGGCACCAAGGGGGCAGTTTTTCTTCTTGGCACTGACGATAACTGACCATTTTCCGTTTTCACAGGTGCGACGACCTTTAACCCCAACACATTTCTGCAAACATCCTTATCCAACTCGCGTAGCAACCAGGTCCCGCACAGACACTGGGAGAGGCGAAGGACAGCCACAGAGGGCGGGGCTCTGTGCTGGGCACGGGGTGCGCAAAGCTACGTGTGATGCCACCCTGGACCCTGCAGACTTCTGTACGGGAAGATGGGTGTTAGGGTGGGCATGGCTGATGGCGACAGGAGCAGGCGCGAGATAGGAAAGCGTCTGGACACGTACCAGGTTCGGCTGGTGGGAGGTCAGTGAAAGCGCAAGGCGGGGGCTAGGCCGTGCGGAAGGGTGAACACCTGCCTATCTGAGGGAGCCTGGAGGTGGGTCCCCCGCAGCACACCTGTGCCTGGGGACAACGCGGCCGACGCCCACCCCAGATGCTGGATCAGCTCTGCAGCTCGGGCTCCAGCCGCAGAAGGATCCGCAACACCTGCGCCGGATCTCGGTACCTGCCCCACGCGCGGTCCGGACCTGTACGCCCTCGGCCCCGCCCCCCAGGGCCAGCCAATCCGAGAACCCCAGCAACGCCCGCGTCCAATGCGGAGCGCCCAGGCCGCCAGCCCCGCCCCGCCCCTGCCGCGTGCGCCCGCGTGTGCTCCCAGACCCCGCACCTCAGCTGCGTCTGCCCCGCCCCCGCCGCACGGACGACAGCCCGGGCAGCGGGCCGCCTGTGGGCTCCGAGGCCAGCGTGTGCCCAGGTCCCGCTCACAGGGCCGCCGGTTCTGCAGGCGGCTCCTGCTTCATGGCGCTTCCGCGGCGGGCATGGATCCCGGTAGCGGCGCCAGGGAAGGAGCTGTGGGCAGGGCGCAGGCTCTGGCTTCACCCTGTCCTGGCTGCCCGGGACCCTCTCAGGGCCTCAGGCTCCTCGTCCGATAAATGGGCTTTGTGGCTGCCGGCATCTGCTCGGGACGGTTTCGCCTTTAGTGTGAGTCCAGACAGAGCGAACTGTGCAAGCGAATAGGCCCGCGCTCTCATCTCTCTCTCGGGCCCCGCGGCCCCGCGGCGGGGCCCACACTCAGCCGGGTGTCCGCATCCTCCGCCTCCCGGGCCGGCGCCGGACGCCCTTTTGCCGTGGGCTTTGGCTCCACCTAGTGGCAGGAAGTTTAAGTTTAGCGGCGCCGTCTGAGCCCCCAGGGTGAAGGAGGGGCTGGTGGGCAGCAGACAGATATCTGGAGACCTGGGAGACACAGGAGCAAGGACAAGGTGGTGTTTTTCTGCCTCAGCCCCTGCCGCAGACCTGGCTGAGGTCTGCCTCAGCTCCCTGCTCGCTCCGGTTCCGAAGGGAGGCTGGGATACTGTGCACCTGCCTGTGTTGCTGTGTCAGCCTTTTTATGTCCTCCTGTGGGGCGTTGTCCTTGTGCCATGTAGAAGCCACTCGCTTGCCCCGCTGCCCACCTGCCTGGAACACAGAGGCTTTTGTCCCCAAATAAGTGTGGGCACTACTCTGTGGCCGGCTATGAAAGCCAGGGCTGGCGACCCTTCCTCTCCTGTCCTCAGGACCCTCCGTTCCCCCAGAGGGAAGGGGTGCCCATGCCAAGCTCCATGGCCTCTGTGCCCTTAGCAGCCCGGCCACTGGCTGTAGTGAGGAAGTCCTTTCTCATGTGACCTGGCGTGGTGTGGCGTGGCTTCCCCATCCTGCTCTGACTGGCTCCATCCTCTTCCTCATCTAGAGCTGGCCGGTGTCTCCACGGTCTGGCCAAGACATACAGATGTTAATCTTGATTATGTGGGTGTGTAAAGGGGCGTGGGTGTGTCGGGGAGGACAGGGCAGGCCTGTTGGCTCCGGTCACTTATGTGCCACCTGCTAGAGGAGCCCACAGCAGGGGGCCCTCCCAGGGATCCATGTGAATATCTGACAGCTGAGAAAAAAATGATTGGCTCTAAAATAAGAACACTGCAAAATTGAAATCAATAAATTCTTAATCAAATGTCCAACTGTAACATTATATCAACTTCATTAATTGTTAAATTTAGTATTCATAAAAATTTCATTACATTTGAAAGTGTGTGGGCTAGGTTTTTCTCATTTTGTAAGAATTCCCAATTGTAATTTAAATGAGTTACTCCTAGCCAAATGGTTTCAAGAGCAAAATTAGAAATATTCTTTCAAAAACTTTACAGCAAATTTTTAATATTTTAATATGTTTGCACTGAGGAAGTGGAGTGAAGCTGTCAAAAATAAAAGTGAAGCTGGGTGCGGCGGTGCGTGCCTGCAGCCTCAGCTACTCGAGAAGCTGAGGTGGGATGATCACTGGAGCCCAGCCTGGGCAACACAGGGAGCGGGAGAGGGGCACAGTGCGTCCTGCACCCAGGCAGGGAATGCTCTGGCCTAGTCATTCACCCTCAAGTTGGGGTGTGGGGTCTTTGGGGAACGGGGGAGGCCGCATGGGACTGCTGAGTGAAGATTAGGACTCAGGCCCGGGATCACCCCTGGGAAGTCAATGTGGGGCAAGTTCTCGTAGGAGGGCCGTGATGGGCCGGGCCCTGGGCCCAGCCTCAGAGATGCGCTGTGCGGGGGCCCCATGCTGGCAACAATCCCCCACTGGGGGCTCTGGGCCCTTAGCTCCCAGGTCTAGTCTTCTTCCCTCCATCTGCCGCCTGACTCCTGCCCCCAAAGTTCGGTCAGCTCTGCTCTATATTTACCTTCATTTCATTCTGGCCAGAAGGAACAGCCCAGGATCCATGACAAGAAACAGTTCCCAGAGCGGAGTCCCCCTTCCTTCAGGACACAGAGCATTCAGTCTTCATGGACCCTGGCTGTGTAATCGCTAGCCCGGGAAGGGACGGCATGTTTCCTTCCTTCTTTGGGAAGATCTCCCTGCCCACAAATGACCACATGACGCCTCCTAAGGCTGAACAAAACAAAACAAAACAGCAAAAGGAATTTTATGTAATAATAAACTAGTTTTCACAGCCACATCTGTTACTTACGATTAGAAATGCTATGGCCTTGAGTCCCTTCTCCAGGGCTGGCTTCTCCCAGACGTCTTAGGCGCTCCCTTGCATTTGAACTGTTAGGTGGGGGTGGGGTGAGAACGTAGAAGAAACAGCCTCAAAGCAGGGAACGGGGTGGGGTGGGGGCAATTTGCTGTAGTGAAATGCCTGAAGCTGTGCACGTGGAAGCAGACCGGGAAGGAAACACACAGTTTCCGTGTTTGCTCTTCACGCCCTGAGCTAAGTCACAGGAGGGTGACGTTCAAGGTGGTGATGTCAGGTGGGCTACTTTGAAACCTATGCATTTTCTAAGTGCCTTGTTGTCTTGCAACAACCCTGAAAGGCAGGCATGATTACGTCCATTTTAAAAATGAAAAAATTAAGTCTCCAGTAGCTCAAGTGACTTGCCCAGTGCCACACGACCACTCAGTGGTTGAACTAGGATTTGAACCCAAGTCCATCAGCCTCCAAATCCCTTGCTTGTTTCACAGGACAAAGCTGTGTTATTGTGTCTGTGGTCTGCCCAGCACCTCTCTGCTTTTGGGGACTGTCTTTCCTCCATCTTGTATGGTTCCTGAGGCCCCATCAACCGCAGAGCACAGCTGGCGCCTGGCTGCAGGCTGGCCTGTGCAGAAGGTCTATCTACCAGGTACACAGGTACACTATCATTAGACTAAGGGGTGCGCGTGTGACCCAGGCTGGCCAATCGGAGTTCCTCTGTGAGATCCAGGCATGCTGCAGAGGGTGGTCCCTCTACCTCTGCGTAGGTGAGCTGCCAGGACCATGGAGTCAGGAGCTGCCTGGGCTCCTTTCTTGTCACGTGCAGACGGCTGCAGCAGGTTGCAGCCAACAAGAAAGGAAGAAGGACCAAGAGACAGAGCGAGTTACAGACAGAGCACAGGGGCGCAGGAACTCCATCAGATCATCAGCTTTTGCCTTTGGACTTTTCAAATTTATGTCAATGAATTTTTATTCATGTATGTATTTATTTTTGTTTAAGCCAATTTGAGCTGGATTTCTGCCACTTGTTACGGAAAGAATTCTGACTAATACTATTCTATGATTAGAAGTGTTGTAAACATGGAAGTTCTTCTCTATTGTAAAGGGAAAGATACCTGGAGTAGTCACAGTTTTTGATGGCAAGTGACAGAAACCCAGGTGAAGTTGGGTGACACAGACTGGGCATTTACCAGAAGGCCAGAGGTGTACTGGGTCTCCAGGGTCCCTGGGACAGGAACAGGGACCTTGACTGTGGCCAATAGGCTTTGGAGAGCTTTTCTCTGAGTTTCTCTGGCTCCGGCTTCATTCTCTCCATCAGCTTCCTCCATCTGGGAGGAACTTCAGACAGTTCTGGAAGGGGCTATGATTTTCCTGGCTTGGGCACACATGGAAGATTGTCACCTCTGGAGAGGAGGGTTACTTGGGACCCACTTCTGTGTTCTTGGGGTCTTTCACAGAGGAGAGGGTTATCATGAGTCAGGCAGCTGCCAACACGGTGACTACCGCAGAAAGGAAAGTGCGGCTCATCTGTTCTGTGCCGGCCACCCTGCTGGGCGTTGCTGAGGTCCCAGGAACATTCCCTCCTGCCTGTAAGTCCTGTAGTGACTGAGTGAGAGACCCAGACGTCTGATAGGGTCAGATTATCAGCTTCGTTCCTGGTGCAGCTGGATGAAGAGCATGGCTGCAGTCTCTACCAGGCTTCCTTCCTCTTCCTTCTGACTTGGCCAAGACTGCTAGCTGGGGATATTGCCATCAAAATAAAAACTGCATTTTCCAGCCAGCCTGTGGCTAAGCGCAGACACGTGCTTCAGTTCTGGCCAAGCAGATGTAACTGGACTCGTGTGGGACTTCAGGAAAGGCTGCTTAGATGGAGCTGGCCCTGCAGGGAGGGCCCTTGCTGTCTTCTGTGACTCTGCCTCCTGCTCCTGGCCAGCAACAGCTTAGAGCTCCAGCAGCAGCTTGGACCCCGAGGTGGCCTCAGGGATGCAAACCCAGTGCCAGCATGGTGAAGCAGGAAGACGGAAAGATATGTATTTTATTAACCTTCTCAATAGTCCTGTGTGGTGGGTATTAATTTTTCCATGAACAGAGAAGGAAACTTAGGGTTTGCCAGAGACTTTGCGGCTGGGTGGTGGTGGGAACTTGAAACTCAGCCACATATTTTTCAGCCTCTTAGACTTTTTTTTTTTTTTTAAGAGACAGGGTCCTGCTCTGTCACCCAGGCTGGAGTGCAGTGGTGTCATAGCTCACTGCAGCCTCAAACTCCTGGACTAAAGCAATCCTCCTCCTTCAGCCTCCCAAGTAGGTGGGACTACAGGTGTGTGCCACCATGCCCAGCTAATTTTTAAAATTTTTTGTAGAGATGGGGTCTCACTACATTGCCCAGGCTGGTCTTGAACTCCTGGCCTCAAGTGATCCTCCCACCTCAGCCTCCAAAGGTGCTAGGATTATAGGCATAAGCCTCTCAGGCTTTCTTATGCTGTTCCCACTGTTTGCTGGTGTTCAACTGTCTGAGCTAAAGGTTGAAGTCACAGGAAGGCATATCTGAAATGACCTTTTGGTATTTGGAGGTGTAGGAGCCACGAAGGCCTGAGGGCACCGATCTGGTCTTAATACAGGGCCCAGCTCAGGGTGTTTGGTTTTGATCTCGAAAATCTAATATAGTCATCCCTCAGTATCCATGGGGGCATGGTTCCAGGATCCCCCACCAATACCAAAATCTGTGGATGCTCAAGTCCCTCATATTAAATGGTGTGGTATTTGCAAATAACCTGCCCACATGTCCCGTGCACTTTAAATCATCTCTTATAATACCTCTTACAATGGAAATGCTGTGCAAAAAGTTATTATACTGTATTGTTTAAAGAATAATGACAAGGGTCTATGGCCATACCACCCTGATCGCGCCCAATCTCCTCTGATCTCAGAAGCTAAGCAGGCTTGGGCCTGGTTAGTACTTGGAGGGGAGAGTAATGACAAGGAGAAATGTCTGGACGCAACCAATTTTTTTTCCCAAATGGTTTCCATCTGCGGTTGGTTGAATCCATGGATGCAGAGCCCATGGATTGGGAGGGCCAGCAGTATCTGAGCATTCTCTCTGGGATACACAATGAGAAAATTCTGGATATGTGACTATCCAGGAGTTTCTTACTGAGTCCCCTGATGGGGTGGAGGGCACGCCCGGGCTGGTTCTCACTTGGACAGGAGCCCACTGTTCCCTCTGTGCAGTGAAGCCCAGCGAGCCCTGGCAGTGCCCTGGGTCCCCTGGGGGTGGGTGAGAGAGCCCCTGTAACATGCTGTGGGTGCTTGGGCCACATGACTCTGTGCTGCCACCTTCATTCACAGCAGGATCAGGACATATGCGATTCCAAGCAGCAGAAATCCCACGGGGAACTGGCTGAGACCATAAAGAGGATGGTCACGTAACCGGAAGTTTCAAAGTAGGCCTGGTGGGGGGCTGGTTCAGTCCACAGTGGCATCAAGGACCTTGTTTCCATACACCTCTCTAAAAACTGGCTCCTCTTTGTGGTTGCAAGATGGGTGCCAAACATCTCTGGGGCTGTAGGCTTCCTCAGTGTGGTTTAAAATATGTCCACAGATTCTTTGACACTTCTTTTAAAAGGTAGAGCCAGTTCTTCTCTCCTTACGTTTAGGCTAGACTTAGTGCCTCGCTCTAACAAGTGGGAAAAAGTAGAAGTGACGGTGTGTCCCTGTAGAGACTGGGACGTAAGAAGTGCAGCCTTCTGCATGCTCTCTCAGATCCCTTGTTCTGGGGAAAGGCAGCTGCTATGCTGGCAGGAACCAAGCAGCCCTCGAAGAGGCCATGAGGTGAAAAAATGAGGCCTACGACCAATGCCAAGGAGGACCAGGGCCTCCTGCCAACAGCCACTGTGAAGTCTCATGGGAGGGCCAGTTTAATCTACTGAGATTGGAAGCTGATCCTCTGTCCCAGTCAAGCCTCAGCTGTCAGCAGCCCCTTGGGAGGAGCCCTGGCTTGATCCCCCAGCAAAGCTGCTCTTGGCTGCCTGGCCCACAGAAGCTGTGCAGTAATTGACAGTTATGGTTTTAAGCCACTGAGTTTCAGAGTCATCTGTTAAGCAGCAATAGACAACTAATACCGTCAACTTCGGCCCGGGGGAATGATGTGTTTCTGGAAGCTCTTTCAGAGAAGTGAGCAAACCCTTCCTGGAATCTCATTGGCCCAAACTGAATCACAGCCTGTCCTGTGACTCGACCGTGGCTGTTGGGTAGCAGGAGGCGGTAACTACAGCCTGGGCCACTCCTGGGGGTGGTCAGTGCCCCACAGCACGGGCTGCCGGGGAGGCGTGGAGGCCCGAGCCGGAGTTGGGGTGGCTGCCAAGAAGGGGACCACAAGGTCTTCCGTGCAACGTCAACTGGGCTGCTTCTGAGGGAGAAATGCAGGGCCACGTAGAACGAAAGGGATTGGCTTTAAATCAGGAATTGTATCATAGTTCTGAACTGTTTGGAGGAAAACCTAGTTGACGGCATTTCCTTGTGGAAGCACATCACTGTCGCGTTGCTGTGAGGCACCGCCAGCCCCAGCTGATGTCATTCCAGGCTGGAGGCCATCAGTGAGGCAAAACAGGCTCTTTCCCAAGGCTCTTTATCCGAAGGTCCCCTGCGGGGCAGCAGTTGCTCCCTCAGGGAGAGCAGCGCTCTTGATAAGTGCTATTTTTTTTTTTTGCTAAAAACTGCTGCTCTAAATTTGTTGGAAGTGTTCAGTGCTATTGGATCCTGGGTCAGGTGGCTGTGTAAGGACAACTTTCACTGTCCCCGCGACCTGTGGGCTGGCAGACCCCGCAGAAGGAGCCCGGAGGACGTTGCTTACGTGTGTGTGTATGTAGCAACAGCTCTGTTGAGATATGATTCATATATCATATAATTCACCCATTTAAGGACAATCCAGTGGCTTTTAGTATATTCACAGAGTTGTATTTTCATTTTCATCACCCTAAGCGTCCTCATATGGTTTATGGATCATCCTCCGATCCCTCCATCACCCGGCCTTAAGCACCGCCAAGCTACTTTCTGTCTCTTATGTGTGTATTTTAAATGCATCTATTATGTGTCAGCAGATAAGATTTTGAAAAAAAAAAAGGAGAGGCCGGGCGCGGTGGCTCACGCCTGTAATCCTAGCACTCTGGGAGGCCGAGGCGGGCGGATTGTTTGAGCTCAGGAGTTCGAGACCAGCCTGAGCAAGAGCGAGACCCCGTCTCTACCAAAAATAGAAAGAAATTAATTG